>JAHNEJ010003087.1:0-284330 GCA_022559845.1 Amorphophallus konjac
GTAGTTGTGGAACATGATGGCCGGTTGTATGTCTGTTGGGGTCAGGACGGTTGAAATCTTCTCCACGGGGAGGTCTTCATTAACCATGACTTTTTGAAGATATTCCATCAAGGCCGCCTGGTGGGATGTGGATCTTTGAAGAAGCTCCAGGATGGAGATCCGAGCAGGCGTCTTGTCCAGGTGTTTCAATAGATCATACTATGTTCCAGGGATAGCTTTTTCTGGTTGTTCTCCGTCATCCTTCTCTGGCTGAGATTGCTCGGGATTCTGACTGTTGTGGGGGAAAACCCTGTGGAAAATCCTTCCACTCCGGAGCACCATTGCCTGTGGCTTTTGTACCTCTGTGGGGGTAGCAGTGGGTTTTAACAGGGGTTTGAGGGGTAGTAGTGGAGGAATGGTTGATGAAGCAGGGGTGATGACGGGAGCAGGGATTCTGATGAGGGGTTTGTTAGGTGGAGGCATGGTGGAGGTAGAGGGGATATCACGCGGATTATGAAGGATAAGGGGTTTGGAAGGTGGAGGTGGAGGTAAGGTTTGAAACGGGTAAAGGTTTTGAGGCGGATGGTGGGTGATGAGTGGTTTTGAAGGCATTAGTGGTGATGTGGTGGAGAAAGACGGGGTTATATATGGTGTACGGATGATAAGGGGTTTAGAAGGCGTAGGGGTAAATGTGGTAGAGGTGGATGGTAAAGTGGGGGAGTGGGGGAAGGTGAGAGGGTGTGAAGGCGTAGTAGAAAGTGTCGGTTGATAGGAGGTTGGGGTGCGGATGAGAGGGCGTAATGGTAGTGGAAATGGCGAAGGCGATACCGATGCGGGTTGATGAGAGAGAGGTGCTACCCGGGCAAGGTGAGGGGGTTGCATGACGATAGGGTTGGAGGTATAAAGAATGGAGGTACTTTCCTGGTGCCACACCTGCTCTCTCCCGACTTCCGGGAAGGAGGAGATGGGGTTAACCTGATGATTGGGCTGTTGGTGCTCCGGTAGTGGATTCTGGATTATGCCCATGTCGGGCTGTTGTTGTGGGGCCTGCTGAGGCTGCTGTTGTTGTTGTGGTTGCTGCTGCTGCTGCTGTTGTAACTGCTGCTGTGGCCTCTGAGGAGGTCTCCTAGCCTTGAGAGCTGCGACGTACCGTCTCATCTCATCCCAATCTATTTGATGTTCATCATTCATATCATGGATGTAATCTTTGAAATGGAAGCAGTAATCCACTGTATGTCCTGGCTGCCTGTGGTAGACGCAGTATTTGGAGGTATCAACATTGAGGGGCCACGCGGGCCTTTCTCTGGGTAGGGCGAGTTGGTTTGATGCCATGAGGGCATTAAAAATGTCTGCCAAGGTTTCTGGCAATGGAGGATAGTAGGCTCTCTTGGGACCGAGCGGCCTCCTTTGTTGCTGTTGGGGAACATAGTTCCCCGGGGGTGGAACTTGGTTGTACTGAAGCGGTGGTTGTTGTTGTTGAGGTTGTGGTTGTTGTTGCTGGGGTTGACGTAATGGAGGCATATTATCCTGGGGTGGATTATTTTGGGGTGGAGGACGGAGAGGGAAAGGACCTGGTTGAAGGGGTAGTCGGGGCATTTGTGGAGGCCTTGGGTTGACTGCATAGTTGGCATTGTTGACCGCACTGACTTGCTCATTTGTCACGACCCCTTCTGTGGCTCCGCCCGGGACACCAGCGCCTGTCTTTCTGACCACTTTGGGCTTCGGCGACTCAAACATGTTCATGATGGGGGAGTCTTTTAGTTGGGTTTGGATGTACCGGGCCCTTTCGTAGAGTTCCTCCATTGTAGTCAGTTTATTCATGGCCAGGACATGTCTGAACTGTGGGGTTGCATTAGACACAATCATTTTCACTTGTTCGGGCTCGGAGAGGGTATCCCTTATTCTTTCCGCCAGAGACCTCCATCTATCAGCATATCGGACAAAATCCTCGTCGGATTTCATCTTTTCGGCCACTAGGTCGGTAATGGAGAGTGAGGAACCGACCCTATCCCTATATTTCTGCAAGAACCTTCTCTGAACTACTTCAAAATTCTCGGCCTCGCGGGGCTCCAGAGAATAGAACCACTCAAGCGCGGGACCATCCAATGATCTCCGAAAGAGGTACGCCAGGGACCTCTGATCATTTTGCCAATAGGAGGACTCATACATGAAGTCCTTGAGGTGAATGAAGGGGTTGCCGGTACCATTGTATCTGCGGTACGTGGGCATTTCGGAGGGAAGAAGATGAATGACGGGGAGGATTGGCAAAGCAACCTCCGGGGTGGCTTTCACGTCCACCATTCTTCTCAGATTTTGAAACTGCTCGTCCATGCGATTGAACCTATTGAGGAGCGATTGGGCGAGCTCCTCTGGGGGTGAAGGTGGCACTTGCCATTGGGGGAGAAACTGTCTCCCGGAGACTTGAGGGGGAAACCCGGAATGAGAGGGAACTGTCGGACCACCGACAGTTGGTCCTGGCTGAAACGGTGTGTGAGGAACACCGGGAGTTTGAGATTGTGACGGGAATTGGAATGAGGGAGGTTGTTGGCTCGCTTGTCCTTGAAGCGAGGGAGACTGGATGGCTTGCGCCAATGAAGGAGATGGAATGGCCTGCACGGACTCGTGGAGAGGTGCGATAGCCGGAGTTGACTCCTGGGGCGTGGGGGAAACAGATTTCCCCTTTAGAATGGCCTGGAAGGCCCGGAGCTGTTCAGAGGTAAGCTCCGTGTTGGCGAGGACGCCCAGTAAGGAAGTGATATCCTGTGGCGGGGACGTGTCCCCGGCAATAACCTGCACCTCATGCGAGGGGTCATGAGAAGGACCCGAGTCCATAGCATGGACTCGCGGGTCGGCTGTCAAACCACGGCTAGGGTGGTTCTCCTGAGAAGACTCGTGAGACATGCTCACAGTTCTCCCAGAACGCAAAAACATACACTAGCAAGTAGGTAGCAGAGATTATCAAACAAGTGGATGCTTTTACGTCCTTTTTTTGTGTTTTGATTTTGATGATTTTTTTTTGTATTTTTAGCGAGATCCGAAGTTCACACAAAATGGGGACCCTAGTTTGTTTTTGTTTCACCGCCGTGTCAGCTAGGGTCTCTCGTCTCACCACGAACGAAATGACTAACTCCGGGGAACTTCAATGGTACAACCAGCCCAGTGAACGAAGAGGAGATTCTTCGATGTCGGGGACTTACGGAGGTCCCAGTGTAGGAGATTCTAGTCCGTTGAGAGGAATTCCCAAACGGAGAGTCCTTCCTTCACCGGGAAAGGGTGATCCTCAAAAAATGAAAAAAAGATAGAAAGGAGGAATGGATGTATGCAATGGAATGCTGACAGATATATGGAGTGGGAAAACAACAAAAATAACAGACATATAATAACAAACAACCAAACAACTGACAGTGCTGCCGTGAGCACAACGGGGGCGCGCGCGGGCGCCAAGATGGAGAGGCACGGATGGTGCCGAACTTGCAAGGGTAGCCGAGAGGAAGCAGTAGAAGTCCCACCGTGATCGCCAATCTGTGAGCGACGTCACGCGGTTCGGAGTAGAGCGGGGAAGAGGAAGAAGCGGAGAGCGCGTGGGCTCCTCTTTTTGTTGGGTGTTTGTTTGTTTTGCTGCAACACAGAAATGATAGAGAAGAGAGAAGGGGCCACCACGGGAGATTGCTCCGGTGGGGCGAGCGGGACAAGTATAATATAGCAAGATATGAGGTTCAAACGGCCATAGCGGGAAGTGACTCGCCGCGGCCTCGGGGGGGACGGGAATGGTGCAGAAATTAAATAACAAGAATTGAAACGGCCATTGGGGAAGTGACTCGCCGCGGCCTCGAGAATATAAGCAGAATATAGCAGAATATAAAAGAGAATATAAGAACAGAGATTTAAACGGCCATTGGGGAAGTGACTCGCCGCGGCCTCGATGATATGAGCAGAATATAACAGATTATAGAGAGAATATAAGAACGGAAATTTAAACGGCCATTGGGGAAGTGACTCGCCGCGGCCTCGATGATATGAGCAAAATATAATATAATATAGAAAGAATATAGGAACGAAAATTTAAACGGCCATTGGGGAAGTGACTCGCCGCGGCCTCGATGATATAAGCAGAATTTAACAAAATATAAAGAGAATATAGGAAACGGAAATTTAAACGGCCATTGGGGAAGTGACTCGCCGCGGCCTCGATGAAAAGATGTGATCGCCAGGGGCCGAAAGACCCCAAAATAAGAAAGTGATCGCGCCTACCTCAAGAGCGGGACATGGCGGGTTGCTTCTTCCTCTCCTTCCGGCCGGCCGACGGAGAGGGCTTTCCTCGGGTACCCTTGCAAAACAACGACAAATAAATGACAAGTGGATTAGAAAGATGGAGGTGTAGTATTCAAATCCTCGCGGTAAAAATAACGAAATGATGGCAAGACACACACCTGGTTGGTGTTATCTTTTAAACCCCTCTCAGACTCGAGTAGGAGGAAAATGAGATGATGGATGCAAGAAGTATAAGAGAAGAGGCGCCCTTGTGAAGGGGGATAGAGGATGCAATATGATGAATGTAAAGAACTATGGAGAAAAAGAGGAAGAAAAAGCTTATTGGATGAGCCGAGGGTGAAATCCGGCGGAGCTCCGGCAGCGTGGGGACGACGGGGAAGCGCGGTGGATGAAGACGACCTTCCTCTCGCGAGCGTAGGCACCCGAGAAGCCGGCAGAACCTCCACCTACAAAAGACCACACGGGTTAGAAAAATGACTCCGTAGCCTCTGGGCTCCGGCAGCCTATCGGATCACTGCTTAGCTCCCCTAGAACTGAGGGGGTGGGCCTCTATTTATAGAGTTCCGGAAGGTGGAGGCGTCCAGGACCCTGGACACCTCCATCAGGGCCGAAATAATATTTTATTCTATTTTTATTGATTTTTTTAGAATAATTTTATGGGGGCGTCCAGGGTCCCGGACGCCTCTAACAGGTCCACCGAAAACCGACGACGGCCGCACGCGGTTTGGCACAACGCGTGGTTTTGTGAGCGGCGCCTCGTGATTCAAAAATGGGCGCGTCCAGTCAGCTAGACGTCTCTAAATTTGGCTTTTTTCACACACGACAAACCGTCGTTCGGTGGCCGGCGCCCGTGAGTGAGTTCATGGAGGCGTCCGGGGGCCTGGACGCCTCCAAAAGTTTATTATTTTTTTATTTTTCTTTTGTCTTTTATGCCAAGGCTGGCATTTTTATTTTTTTATTTGTTTTTATGGAGGCGTCCAGGGACCTGGACGCCTCCATTAATATATATATAATTTTATTTATTTTTTTGTTTTTTATGCCAACTGGCATTTTGCACTTATTTTTTATTTTTGTTTTTATGGAGGCGTCCAGGGTCCTGGACGCCTCCATAAATATATATTTTTTTTATATTTTTATATTTGGTTTTGGGACCTGAGAAAAGAATAAAACAAATTAAAATCATGGGGGCGTCCAGAGTCCTGGACGCCCCCATTAAGACCCACCCGGGTCCTTAGATCGGGCGTCGGCGGCCGCCCGGCAGATATCCTTCTTGGTTCCGGAACCTCCTGATGCGTTCGACTGGTGTTGATGCCATCCGAATGCCGTGACGAGACGATTCCGGATGCCGAAAAGGGCGGAAGAAGACTCAAGAAAAGGAAGCACTCAAGTGATTCAAAACGCGTAAGCCGTCGCGGGACGTTGTATAGTAATATGAGACTTTCTCAGGAGACGTCAGGAATGGCGTGTCTACACGTCCTGCTCCCTTTCTGAGAAATCACCTGAACTCTCTAGTCATCATGGCTATCTCAGATCGAGTCACATCTTCTTCTTCATTTAGGCTCTCCTCTGATGATGAAGAGCTGCTGAAGCTGGATTTTGTTGATTTGCTGGAACTAGCCTTCAGCGCTATCGGCTTCTTCTTCCTCTCGGCTTCATCTGTCCTTGGCATGTTTATCTCATATGCCATTAGTGAGCCAATCAGCTCATCAGCTTTAGTATTACACAGGTCCCTTGACTCCTCCATCACTGTTGCTTTGGTGTGCCAATTGGGAGTCAGGGAGCGCAGAATTTTCCTCACTACATCATACTCTGCCTGAGGTTTTCCAAAACCTCTGAGGCCATTGGTTATGACAGTCATCCGAGCGTACATTTCGCTGATGGACTCATTCTGCTTCATCTTGAAGGCTTCATACTCAGATACAAGAAGATTGGCCTTCTGCTCTCTTACTTGAGATGTACCTTCATGAATTACTTCCAGCGCATCCCACATCTCCTTAGCTGATTTGCAAGCAGATACACGGGAGAATTCTGTAGGATGCAGAGCGCACATGATAGCATTAATAGCACTCCAATTCAGCGTGGACCTTCTGATCTCCTCCTTGGTCCATACATCTTCATTCGGGGACATCTCATAAGGTCCCTTGCTGACAATCATCCAAATCTCATAATCCTTAGCCCTGAGGAACACTTGCATACGGTTCTTCCAGTATGCCTAGTTTGATCCGTCAAAGAATGGAGGCTTCGTTGTTGAGTGACCTTCGGCAGTCATCCCTCGAGCATCCATCTCTGCCTATTCTCTTCGGGCGATGAGTCCCTGCAGAAGAGTTAGGCTCTGATACCAAGTGTTGGGTTAGATGGACGTAGTCTATCTCCACAGAGTGTAGATCTAGAGGGGGGTGAATAGATCAACTTGCCTAATTTAAAACTACTGTAAGTTCTAATGCAGAATTTAGGCAAACATCAGTTAAGCTAAACAAAGGATGCTAAACAAAAGGTTGAAAGCTAGACATGAACATAAGCGATGCAATCAAATAAGCTAAACAAGAAATTCCCATCGCACACAGATCACACAAAAACACAAATACACTGCACATACAATTTTTAGGTGGTTCGGTCAACGACCTACGTCCACCCCACACTCAACCGAGTATGGCTTCCTACTGCGCAGCACAGCTTGCGTCTGCTGGGCTTTACAGCTTGGCTAAACAATCCGCTGATACACAGCTTCGCTGGGTACAGCTTGCCGACCAGAGGATCTAATCCTCTGCAACCGCTGGGGAAATACAGCTTAACCCGTCCAGTGGAGACTACCACTGCAAGACCGCTGACGCACAGCTTGAAGAAACAATGTTCAGAAATGAAAGACAGAATCAAAACGAAAACAGAAAAGCTCAAAAGCAATATAGCTCTAAGAGCAAAGCTCAGCTCTGGTTTTGAACCACGAGACTGAGATACATACTCTCTCACTCTCACTCTCAATTAGCTCTCTCTCAACTCAATCTCTCTCGATCTCTTCCTCTCTCTTTTTCTCCTTCATCTCTATTTCTTCTTCTCTGTATCTTCTTCTTTCTCTTTTCTCTCTGTGGATCGAAGGCTCACTGCTGTATAGACTTTCTCTTCTTTTCTTTCGATCAGTCTTCTTTTGTGGAAGAAGACTTGTTTATATAGCAACAACAGCAGCAGGCGTGTGCTCTCCACGTTTCCCGCACAGCAATTTGGACCATGTGGCAGCATGTAATGGAGTGTCAGTACACGTGTCCTCATCTGTATAACTTGTCATTCTCGGATCACGAGCTAGGTACCTAGGATCACGTGCCCCTCATTAGCTTCTTCAGTCCGATGTATAGAGTTCTCTGTTCACGTGCTCAATGTCAGCAATCTGACTTGCTGCGTCGACGCTGTCACTCAATGGCGTTAATGCAGTGATGCATTCCAGTAGCCATTAGCCTCGTCTCTTTAGCTGCTGCGTCGACGCTGCTTAATTGTGGCGTTGACGCAGTGGAATAGACTGTGAAGATGAATGCTTCTTCAACTGCTGCGTCGACGCTGCTTGCTTGTGGCGTTGACGCAGTGGAAGATATCGTGAAGGCTTCGTCAACTGATGCGTGGATGCTTTAAGCTCCCAGTGTCGACGCTGTTCCCTTCAGCAACAAGAATGAAGTCATAAGATTTGAGTATGTACATTACAGTGTATATACTTCGTTGTATAGACTTGTGAAGGTAGAATGCAACGTACATACTTTACCCACTGTATGGACTTCATGTAATGCAAACGAATGTGAAGACTTCAGTGTATAGACTTGAAAGTCTTGAAGCCAATGTATGGACTTGAGCAAGCTAAAGGGCTGTATAGACATCGAAGACAGGGGCCGATGAATAGACTTGCCAAACAGTCCAGTGTATATACTTTATGCAAGGAGGCCAATGTGTAGACTTGAAAAGCTGAGGCCAGTGTACAGACTCGCCACCGACCATTGTGTAGACTTGATCAGCAAAGACACAGTATAGACATCAACTCTGCACATCGAATGTATGGACTTCAAGTGTGAAGACCATTGTAGAGACTTTGGTTTCGAAGACAATGTGCAGACATCGAGTTTGAAGACCAATGTCCAGACTTTGAGTTTGAAGACCAATGTCCAGACATTGAGTTTGAAGACCAATGTCCAGACTTTGAGTTTGAAGACCAATGTCCAGACTTCAAGTAACACTGTGGATGTACAGACTTGATGGAGCGAAGCGATGTGTAGACTTGAAGCTCCTGATGGATGTATAGACTTCAAATATCACGACGCTGAGGAAGACAGATAATGTACAGACTTGCTATAACAGTCTGATGTACAGACTTCATGAAGCTCTAGACATTGAATGCTGTACAGACTTAGCCCAATGCCTGAGACGCTAACAAAGACGGACGATGTTCAGACTTGCTGACAGACCGATATACAGACTTTATGCGTGGACGCTGTACACACATCCAATGAAGTGCGTTGACGCTATAACATGATGCGTTGACGCTATGCACACTTAACCAATTCAATTGAAGTGCAGTGTGTGGACTTTATCCAAAATGGACGATGTATAGACTCATGACAGTAAGAAATGCAGACAGCAGTGTATTAAATGCAAAGAACACATAGTCAATCTGATAGACCAATTTCATCAAATCAAAAGTAGTTGCCAATCAATCAAAACAATGGTGTTGCCAATGAAATAAAGCAAGTGTCAACATCATCAACATAGAGGGGTCACAACACTGCATCTGTCGCAGCTCGTGTGTGTGTGTGTTGTTGATCCAGTCATCGGATCGTGTTAGAGCTCATCTCCGTGTGTATGTTGGAGTTCGTCTCCATGTGTGTATTGGGGTGCATCCTCGTGTGTATGTGCAAGCGTCACCCTGTGTGTGTGGATGGAGTGTATCTCCGTGTTGGGGATTCATCCCCGTGCTGGTTTGCAGCAGTGAAGCCTCATCAGATTTTGGTGAGGGGTGGACGTAGGTTGCCGTCGTTGCATCCGAACCAACTTAAAAATCATCGTGCATTGTGGTTTGGATCGTGTGGTTTGGCTAATTTCTTCTACCCCCTTTCTGTGTGATTGATATTGCTATTATCGCTTCCGCATTTGTTTCTTCAGATCTAGCGTAATTAGTTATCATGTGTGACAAATCTTGATAGGTCCCACTCTTGTGTTGCTAGTTCATCACATTTGATTTAAATCGGGTAAAAGTTTTCTAATTTTGTAATCACCCATTGCACCCCCCCTCTTGGGTGTCATTGATCGCGGGACTTCATGTCTTTTTATTGTTTGCTACACATGATTTTTCTTTTTCTTAGATTTATTATGTTTATGAGTTTTCTTAGCAGCAAACTGTTTTGGTAATTGACTAGAGGTACTAGCTACTTCAGAGCTTTGCACAAAGGTGGTGTATGGCTGGTTCCTAATAACTTCCTTAATTCCAGAACTACAACCTATCCCCTTTCTTGGATTGCCAGCCTCATCTTCCATGACAATCTTCATTTTCCTTTATCTTTGACAGATTTGGATGAAATCTTACTCAACTCTGTGATTTTATTTCTCAAGGAGATAATAACAGTTTCTGAATTTGATTTTTCCTTTTCACAATTTTCCAATCTTTCTTTTAATGTTTCAATTTCATCTTTATATTTCTGAGTTTCATTTTCAAGAATGAGCAGATTATCAATATTAGCAGAAAACTCACATTTTTCTTTTGAAAGAGATATTAGTCTTTCAGACATGACAATATTCAATACCATCAGCTTTTTATTTTGTTCCTTCAAATTATCATTTTTGATGGGAATCAACACCGAACACCAACATTTTATTTTTGTATTTGTATCTTTTTTGTTTGCATTTATATCCTTGGGTTAATTGGGTTGCAATTGTAAGGCATTATAAGCCAATTTGTTAGTCTTTAGGAATCTTTGGGTTTCTTTGTAAAAAGGCCTTTGGGTTTCTATGTAAAATGCCAGTAGGTCCGGCCGGACCTCCACCTTATTTTCCATTGGTCCACCTAGACTCTAGGGCCCATGTGGGGCTAGTTCAAAGTCCAAGGTGGGCTTAGACCAAGACTTTCAAAATTGGACCAAGCAAAGTCCAAGATGCTCCCCCCTTAGTCAATGGCCCCCCCCTTTAATATAGTTTATTCATGTTGTATTTTATTTAATTTGGTCATTTGACCACATGGGGGATTAATTATCCCATCCCTTATTTTCCTCCCTAACCTTAGATCTGAGGGTAGTTTAAGTCTTTTGTACCTCTCTATATAATCCATGTATTTTCCATTTTGTGAGAATTAATGAAGAATTAAGCATTTGCTCCAAGCTTGCCAAAGGGCGCCCCTCTCTTTCTCCTCTCCCCTTGCAGCTGGATTGCTGTATTCATAGGGTGGATTCCCTAGAAAACTTGGTGGATTTCAAGTGGTATCTCCTCTCTGGGTGTGAAGCTCCACCGCTGCCTCCGTTCGTGCCGCCATCGCACCGCTGCCGCCACGCCGTTCCAGTTCTGGCCACCTCTGGACAATAAGCCAAAGGCTGAATTTTAGCTCTCAACACGTAGATCTGACCAGGCTGAAACTTTCAGGGTGAGTTCCCCTTGTTGATCCCACATCCCACAAAAACATTCAGGTTATTCCAACTTCGTTTTCCCCCTTTTTTCATTTAAAGTCCCACTGCCTACATAATCTGCCCCTGTGTAGACATGTGTTCCAACAGCCCAACTTTTCGCCAATTAGACCCCTTTCCAATTTTAGATCGAGCTAAAATTTAGATTGGGATTTCTGTCCACAAAAGCCTTCTTCCATAAATGTTTTTATGATTTTATGAATTTTCTTTCCCATCCAAAAAACCACTGCAAAATCCGGACTCAGCTTTGTCCCCTGCAGTCTAGATCCGACCACCCCCTATTATAAAATCCATTTCTCCTCTCTAACCACTTCAGAAAATTACAAAAAAAATATCCTCGTGTTCCTTACTTCTTCCTCTAGCTTCCATAAAAATCTCAACTCCCAGATCCAAAGCTTCAACCTCGGTCAACTCACGTCTTCAGGCAGATCTTAGTCTGCCTAGCCAGATCTGAGATTTGAAACTTTCCTATTTGATATTCCCCCATGGAAAACCCCGCCACAACAAAATTCATGTAACAACCTATGGTCGTAGATCTATGAGAGGGCTTCGCAGTGGAACCAATTTCGCGTCGATCCGACATCGGGTCTGATCGCAGTAGTTGTTTTGGCCGGGTCGCACAACCCTGAAACAGTAGAACAGATCCGTGGACAGCAAGCAACAACGTCCTCCATCGGACCGCCTCGCTTTCCACGGGGTGAACCAGCGCATCCCCTTCCTAGGGATCGTCCCTCCAGGAATCCCCACCATAGCGGTACCACTCCCAGCCTGATCGACCTGTCGACCAGGACGTGGACCCCACGCTTGTTGGCATGTGCTACCGCTGGAGCTGCCCAAAACGCTGCCCATCAACCCGAGCCCGCTACTCCCGGGTCCTACGTGTAGCCCTTTACCTCCCTGCGTGGAGTGGGTAATAAATTTATTTATGTAATTATTAGTTATTGCTATACCGGGAGTACGAGTCTCGACCGGGGTCGTCTTCCCCACGCCCGGAGCGTGAAGATATCGTGTCCGCTCCAACTTTGGCATTTGCTTTCCTCGTACATATTCGTATGCCGCTGCAAGTGATAGGTTAATTAGCTTGTTATATTATTTCAATCACCGCTGCAAGAGAGTAAGCGTGACCCATCCCGTGACTCGATCCGAGCGCGGAAGGCCAATACCCAAGACTCATTGCCGGTTTCTCAACTGCACAGGTGCCACGTTTCCCTCGCTTAGGGACGTCCGCAAGCTAGAGTCCAAGGTTCGTATCCCATCCCGCATCAAATTGGTATCAGAGCTAAGTCGAGTCTAGGGTAGTCGGTTAGTTGGTCCAAGGTGTCACATTGCATTCCTATACTCGATATATCAAAAGGTGTTCCCGGAATGATAAGTTACGCATATAGGGAAGGTAGCACACTTATGTGAGTGCGATCTTCGGATCAAACCTCCGTCACGTATCGGTTATGGGTTGAGTCTAAGTTTGTATTCGAGTCCGCATTTTACCCTTTTTCACCATTTAGAGTCGTGTCTAGGTGCTTGCATTAGTGCATTAGTTTTGTATAAAAATAAAAAAAAGAGAGAAAAAGAGTCTCTTGTATGCCCACTTATGTGCAACTACGGCTAACCCATGCACCCCGATCAGACCCGTCCAAGGCAACAAGTCCGTGTCTGCGTACATTCGGGACTATGATGAGTACCGATTGGGATATGGAGTTAGAGAGAAGAGAACCACTACCGCATTTCAGTTCCGGAGAGGTTTGCGGCTTCACTACCAGTTTGAATTGCTTTGCCACGATGTGACCACTCTAGAACATTCTTATCAGGTAGCTCTAGAGGCTGAGCCTTTCGAGTCAAGGTTTGATGCTGCCCTTCGGCAAGCATCTACCTCTCAGTAGAGTGCTGAGCCGGTCGAACGACCACATGAGCCACCGAGGCAGGATGCTCCTGCCCCGTGACCTCACCCACCACAGCCGGGGAACCCTTCCCCTATAGCTCCTTTGCCACCTACTTTACCTTCCGATCTTTATCAGGAGCCACCACATTTGGAGCCACCCGTCTTTCTAACGGGAAAGCTATTCATCACCGAGCCACTACTTAGTTGGCTCAAGATAGGCTTGGTCGCTAGACCACCTTGTTACCCATCCATGGACCCAGCACTCCCAGTAGCGCCCATTAACTCCTTTCACACCACTTTCTAGTCCTTTTGCTTCATAGAAAGTGTGAAGAACCTACTAAGGAGTTTAGAATGTCAATGGGAGCTGATATATATGTTGGCCTTAGGGTCTGACCAACCCTATAGTCATAGCTTTATGCTCGCGACTTTGGGGTCTATTACCTCGGTGTACACCTTGGGTCATATCACCACCGAGGTCTTGTTGTTCTTTCCCGTTCCTGATGAGCTTGACTTTGTCCCCTCTTACAGTATTGTCGTCCCGAGCGAGGACCCATATCTACTCTATGAGATCACCGTCCCTTATACCCTAGTGCATGAAGGTGACCACCTACACCTTCAAGAATTCCAAACATGGGACCATGACCTATGGGAACCTAGCTCGAGGGGTCGCACATTCTTTGATCCCTTCGACCCCTTCCCTAGTGAACCCCTTGACCCACCACATCTATTGCACTTTTTCAAGGGAGTCCACTATTACACCCCTCCCACTCGTGCTAGTCAACCTATGCATAGCAAGGAGCCCGTTTCTCGGGAAGAGACACACGCATTACCATCTTATAAGGGTGATGTAGAAGATGAATTCAGCTCTCCTAGCCCACCCAAACTTCCCAAATCTAAAAGGCTGTCAGTGCATGAGTGGTGCACTTTGGGATATCTAGGAGTCTATGATTCTACCGACATTTGGTTGCGTCTTGTGTATGCATGACACACATTCGGATGTCCTGGTCCACCATTGCATATGTATGGGTCGGTCTAACAGTAGGTTTGTTTAGGGTATTGTGTGAGTCTGTATTTTTCTTCATTTGTTCAAAGTCTATACATACATGTGTCGAGCATATTAGGAGTCGCATAGTCGGTCTCATGTCAGCTCGCGATGTCAGTCCTTTCGAGTGTGAGGCAAGTCGGGTCTAATGCGTACGTTGTAGACTTGCCAGAATTTGGGATCGGCTCTACCATTCTACCTCTCGGATCTAGTCACATAACTTCTTGTGGGGCTGGTTCAAAGTCCAAGGTGGGCTTAGACCAAGACTTTCAAAATAGACCAAGTAAAGTCCAAGATGCTCCCCCCTTAGTCAAGGGGGCGCCCGCCCTTAATATAGTTTATTCATGTTGTGTTTTATTTAATTTGGTCATTTGACCACATGGGAGATTAATTACCCAATCCCTCATTTGCCCCTCCCTAACCCTAGATCTGAGGGTAGTTTAGGTCTTTTGTACCTCTCTATATAATCCATGTATTTTTCATTTTGTGAGAATTAATGAAGAATTAAGCATTTGCTCCAAGATTTGCCCAAGGGCGCCCCTCTCTCTCTCCTCTCCCCATGTAGCTAGATTGCTGTATTTATAGGGTGGATTCCCTAGAAAACTTAGTGGATTCCAAGTGGTATCTCCTCTCTGGGTGTGAAGCTCCGCCGCTACCTCCGTTCGTGCCGCCATCGCACCACCGCCGCCACGCCATTCCAGTTTTGTCCACCTCTGCATAGCAAGCCAAAGGCCGAATTTTAGCTCTCAACACGTAGTTCTGACCAGGCTAAAACTTTCAGGGTGAGTTCCCCTTGTTGATCCCACGTCCCACAAAAAAATTCAAGTTATTCCAACTTCGTTTCCCCCTTTTTCAGTTAATGTCCCGTTGCCTACACAATCCGCCCCTGTGCAGACTTGTGTTCCAACACCCTAACTCTTCGCAAATTAGACCCCATTTCCAATTTTAGATCAAGCTGAAATTTAGACTGGGATTTCTGTCAACCAAATCCTTCTCCATAATTTTTTTTGTGATTTTATGAATTTTTTTTGACATCCAAAAAACCACTGCAAAATCCAGACTCAGCTCTGTCCCCTGCAGTCCAGATCTGACCACCCCCTATTATAAAATCCATTTCCCCTCTCTAACCACTTCATAAAATTAAAAAAATATATTCTCATGTTCCTTCCTTCTTCCTCTAGCTTCCATAAAAATCCCAACTCCTAGATCCAAAGTTTCAACCTCAGTCAACTCACGTCTTCAGGCAGATCTCAGTCTGCCCGGCCAGATCTGAGACAGAAAACTTTCCTGTTTGAAATTTTCCCATGGAAAACCCCGCCACTGCAAAATTCATGTAACAGCCTATGGTCATAGATCATTGAGAGGGATTCACAGCAATGCCAGTTTCGCGTCGATCCGACGTCGGGTCTGATCGCAGCAGTTGTTATCGTCGGGTCGTGCAACCCTGAAACTACAGAACAGATCTGTGGACAGCAAGAAACAACGTCCCCAGTCGGGCCATGAGGGCACTAAAAAATTCTCACCCCATGTTTACGTACAGAGGAATAAAGAAGAGAAGAAAATAGAAGAGAAGATGAAAAGAAGAAAAGAAGAAGCGGAGACACCCTCCAAATGCCTTCACCGGCACACCCTCTTCGTGCCTTGCACGGCACACCCCCTTCGATCGCCCTTCAACGGCACACCCAGGGGTTGCCCTCCAACGGCACGCTCTCTTCGCCCCCTCTAGCGGTACACCTGGCCAGCGTCTCTAGCGACACACTTGGCCGGCCCCTTCAGCGGCACACATTGTTGGCCCCTCCAATGGCACACCTGGCTAGCCCTTCCAGCGGCACACCCTTTGTGCCCTTTCAATGGCACGCTTCCATCGCCCTTTAGCGGCACGCTTGCAGGGTCTTCCCTCAGCGGCATGCGCTGCAAGCCTCTTAACGGCATGCTAGCAGGCCTGCTCAGCGGCACACCTTCTGGGCCTTCCAGCGGCACAGCTTTCTGGCCTCTCAGCGGCACACTTTGCCACCTGGTGCAACCGGCAGAACGGACGTAGCGCCCATCCCCTACGGCCCTTAGCACGTAGCGAGGGCGTCCTAGGCCTAGCTGAGGTGTCGCCCAGGGGTGAAGGCACGCAGGCTACCCCCCTGCCATCAAGGACGAGGGAGTCAAATCCCGTTTAATGCCAGCCTCATTCCCGCCACCGGCCCTCGAGCCTGGACGCTCCCACCGTGGAGGATATAAAAGCCCCCCTCTCCACGGTAGAGAGAGGCACAGAAGCAGAGACATACAGAGAGAGACGAACGGAGAAGAGAAAAAGAGGAAAAGAAGAAGAAGAGGAGGGGAGGCTCCGGCTCCCCCCCTGCTGCTCCGTCCACCGCCCCTGTGCGAAGAGAGAAAAGAAGAGAAGAAGAGAGGAGAGTCTGCCGCTCCGATGACCACTGCTCGTGCAAAGAGAGAAGAGAGAAGAGAAGAGGGATAGAAGAGAAGAAGAGAAGAAGAGGGAGCGAAGAGAAGGAGAAGAAGATAAGAAGAAGGAGCCCATGCTCTCCCCCCACTATATCTTATTCTTTCTTTCTTTTCCTCCGTCCCTTTTTTTTGGTTACGATGTATTAGCTCCCTTGGGGCACTCCTCTTGTGAGAATAGAAGTAGGAGGCTCTTTAAACAAGCATGCCATCCCGTTCTACATGAATGAAATATCTTTCTTGTTGTTTCTTGTTATTTCTGCTAAACTCCTCTCCCTGCAAGTACGTCCCTTGGTCAAGTCCAGCCCGATGCATCTGCTCCTCCCTTTCCTCCACCGGCACACCACAATCCATTCCTGCCCGGTGTACTCCTTGCACTTTGACCATATGCACCCCATTCGCCCCGTTGCCCGGCATACCTTGGCCTCGGCCTAGCCGATACACTCCAATACCTCCCAGCCCGGTACAGCCGTGGGTCGCCTCTTCTGGCACACTCCACCGAGCGCTACCCGCACACCCTAGCTAGCCTTTGCCCTAGCCATGCCCTGCCCGGCACACTTGCCCAGACCTCGCCCAACACACTCTCTCCTGAGCCTTGCCCAGTGCACCCCCTGCGAGCCATGCCCGGCACACCTTTCCTGGCTCACCTCGACCGGCATACTCCAGCCAGCTTGATCCGGTACACCCCAGCTTGCCTTTACTCGGCACGCCCTTGGCCCACCTTTACCCGGCGCACCTGGGCCACTCCCAGCCGGTGCATCCTTGGCATGTTTCAGCCTAGTGTTCTCGCTAGATTTTTTCCCCAGGTTTTCCAAAGCTTTCTTAAAGGTGTCGCAGTCCCTAGCATGCACCTCGAATTGTTGGGTCACGCCACTCCTTGTGGGCGTGTTCCCCTTTTACCCCCTTACCATCCGGGTCAAGGGGAGATGTTGCCAAATTTTTGTCAGAATTAACATAATAGCAATAATAATAAAAGAAAAGTAATAATGCAAAAAGAAACAACAAATGAACAAAATAAACACTAATGCAACGGCTTCGCCGAAATAACAAACGAACTACGGAGAGACTGAATATCTAAGTACTTGCATATTTTATGATGAACTACCGAACATAACCACGAACATGGTCTACATGAATAAAAGAAAACCAAATCAAAACTCACACATCCACTCCATGAATAAAAAGGAGAACCGCTTTATGCATTTCATGAATGAAAGAAAATCCCTACGCATGCATTTCATGAATAAGAGAAAACCCCTCATTGGCCTTGGCCGGCACACCCTAGTTCAACCTTAGCCGGCACACCTTAACCCTCTCCACCCGGTGCACTCTACCCCGTGCCTTGTCCGGCACAACCCAACCCAGCGCCTTACCCGGTACACCTACCATGCCCTATACGGCACACCCCCACTGGGCCTTGCCCGGCACACCCCGGTTGTGTCCCTATCCTACACAACCCAGCCCAGCACCCTGTCCGACACACCCTGGCCGTGCCCTGCCCGGCACACCCTAGCTACGTCTATCTGGCACACCCTGGCCGTGCCCTGTCGGGTACACCCTAGCTGCGTCTTTCCTAACACACCCCATCCGGGCATTACCCGGTACACCCTAGCCAATCCCAACCCGGCACAGTTTAACTGTGCCTTACTCGGTACGCCCCTCCTAGGCCTTACCCGACACACCCCCAAACCTGCACCAACCTCCCCTTAACCCAGGCTAACTTGCATAGACCCAACTCCCCGTCTGCACAGACCATGAACCCCAGTTGCACAGGCCCTGCCCCTAGCTGCGTAGACCTCACTCCTCCCTTGCACAGACTCGATTCCCAGTTGCAAGGACCTTATCCCTTGCATGCATAGCCTTGAACGGACCTTGCCTGAACCCTGTACAAACCCTGCTCAGGCCTTCCCCCAGCCCCTTGATGGCTCGTTCCCCTACACATACACACACCAAGTGTAATAAAAAGAAATAACAATAACAATAATGACAAAAGTAAACCCAAAAAAATAATATGAAAAAGTATAATAAAAGAAATATAATAAATAAATAAATAAATAAAAAGGTGTGTGATAAATAAGTAAAAACAACAAACTCACCCAAAAAAAATATATACAAAAATAACAAGTAATAATGATAAAAATTCAAATAATAATAAAATGATGAGATCCACTCTGCAGCCCCGTTCTCCTCAAGATCCGATATAAAGGGACCCTCTAAGTCGGGTTCGGACCTTGGGAGCCATCCCAATATGGCCATAATCCGACATTACTCTGGGCCGATAGTTCATCAATTCGGACCCGTTCCCATTGGGATTCGTTCCCACTCTTTCATTAAAATTACCGTGAACTCGGCATACATTCGTACGGATTTATTTTCGTCTACGTCGCACCTTCAATATGGACCTTTGTCTAAACATAAAGTGGTCCATGAGTGACCGATAAAATCTGAATGGAACAAGAAGGCTCTCGTCATCCCCGGACCCTTTGCATGGGAATATCAATAAGGCCTCCGTGGGCCATGCTTAGACCTCGGGTCCGCCCCGATCATGGTCATTGCCTGACCCATATCCTCGGCCTATAGCCCACTCCCTTTGAATGCATATTGATTCTCGCATCTGGTCCCGAGACATCCTCCCGTTGCCCCCTTGGCACCGAAAATATTAACGATGCCCACTTGATCCTGACTCATACCGCGGGGGGCCCACCGTAGTATGTTCGCAGCTTGATCTTGCACCGGGCTGGCAAACTTATCGGTTTTCGACCGCTCTAACCGGGATTTAAATGAACGTTTCCTATTCCTTTGAACGATAAATTTGTCGTATCCCGACGTACACATGTTCCGATCTTTCCGCGACGATTACACTATTCTCAAGCCGGATACTCATCCGAACATTAAATGGTCAACACATGATCAACATGAGCTCAAATACTTTCTTCACACCCTCGTACGAGGACTTCAGCATTTCTTAAAAGGTTTTTATGCAATTAATTTTTTGGCCATGAGGCCCCTTTTTCCGGCAAATAATCAAGGGTGTTCCCCTCTCCGAGGGATGTAAATAACACCATGACCTTTATGGTGCGGCGTGTTTTGGTCCCGACACGAACTACACAATCGTCTGACCAAGTCAGATCGAGCGCACATGTGGCTCTTCGGAGCCCGCATAAATTGTCACATACGTGACTGGCATGCCCACACACTTAATAAACCTAATAATCCAAAACCAATAAATGAATAAACAATAGAATCGATAAAAAGTGCGTCCACAAGTCTGGCACTCCCGGTGGGACTTTAACCTCCCTTCATCTCTTCGCCGGGGATTAAGGGCCTCATAGCCTCCTAATAAATGATGTTTGCCTGCTTTGATGAATTGTATGTGCTGTCTTTGTCAGTCCTATGGGAAGAAAAGCCGGACTAGGCGCCATTGTCTTTGTGGCCTCGAGGACGCTACTCCGAGGCACCTGCAGCTTCCAAGAATCATGAAGGCCGCTAAAAAAAAAGAGAAAGAAAGAAGAAGGGAGGGGAAGTCATCCCCCCCGTCCCTAAGAGGAAGAAAAGAGATAAAAGAAGGATAAACAAGAAGAAAGAAACAAAAAAAAGAAGAGGAGAAAGAATTGGCGAGAGAGGGTTGTACGACCATATCCATCGAGACCCGTGCTGATCAAGGATTACCGTTCTGGGATGGATGCGGTGGAGTAAACCACTCATCCCCTCCCTGAGAGGATGAGCGCTCTCCTACACACTCACCTTCGTCTATTACACACAAAAAATAAGAGAAGAAAAGAGAGGACAAAAAGAAAAGTTGGCAAGTATTGCCGACCAAAAGAATAAGAAGAAGGTAGGCATCCCGCTCGGCTCTAGGAGGGGTCAAGTCCGTGGTGCTATGCCCCAGTCCGTTCCATCTTCCTGCTGCTTCTATTCAGCATAAGACGGCCCCTCGAGTGGCAGTTAGAAGATCCAGCAGGCCACAACTATAGCTAGATGAATTCATGCCCGCTGTGGGGGATACTTTATAGCAATGAGGCCAAGCACGGCCACCACTCCCGAAGAGAGCATGCATATATCCCGCCATGGGGGATAAAAGGAAGGAATATACCCCGTCATGGGGGATAAGAGGCAAGAAAGAATACACCCTGTTCCTGGGGACACATGAAGAGAATACACTCCGACTCAGGGGGCACGTGAGAAGAACCTACCCCGACCTGGGGGTGTAAGAAGAAATAGTGTCGCTCCCCGGCGTAGAGGCATTCGAAGAAGAAATATACCCCGCCATGGGGGCGTATGAAGCAAAAGAAACACACCCTGCATGGGGGGCATGAGAATAAGAATTTACACCCCGCCTGGGGGCATAGAAGCCATAAAAAATCCACCCTCGCCGCGGGGGGGCACATGAAGAGAACCCACCCCAACATAGGGACATAAAGAACAAAAGAATACACCCTGGCCTAGGGGCTTTTGAAGAAGAAACATACTCCGCTCTGGGGCATAAGAAGCATGAGACACACCCCGACTTAGGGGCATATGAAGAGAAGTGTACCCCGCTCTGGGGCATAAGAAGCAGCATCATACACTCCACCTAGGGGGCATAAGAAGCAATAATGTTTCACCGCGGTTTAGGGGCATTCGAAGAAGAAATATACCCCGCCATGGGGGCATGAGAAGCAAAGACTATACCCCGCTTGGTGGCACACAAATAAAGAAACACACCCCGGCCTAGGGGCATACAAAGAAAGAAAGACACATCCTGCCTTGGGTGCACAAGAAGCAAAACACACCCTAACTCGGGGGACATATGAGACAAAGAATGCACCCCGGTTTAGGGGCATACGAAGAGAAATACACCCCACTCTGGGACAGAAGAAGCAGAAGAATCTACCCCGACCTGGGGGCACAACAAGTAACAGAGTTACACCCTGATCTAGGGGCACCTGAATGGAAATATATCCCGCCATAGGGGCGTATAAAAGAAAAGAGAGCAAGAATATACCCCGGTCTGGGGGCACAGAAGCAAGGAGACACACATCCCGACCTGGGAGCATATGAAGAAAGGTATATCCCTGCCCCATGGGGCATTTGAAGAAGCAACATACCCCGCCACGGGGGCATGGAAGCCGTATAAAAATTCACTCCAGCTTAGGGGTATTCAAAAAAATCTACCCCAATTTTAGGGGCATTTGAAGAAGAACTACACCCCACTATGGGGGCATGAGAAGCAAAGACTATACCCCGCCTGGGGGCACACAAAGAGAGAAACTCACCCCGACTTAGGGGCATTTGAAGAAGAAATATACTCCGCCTTGGGGGCACACGAACCAGCGTACACCTCATCCATGGGGGCATGAGAAGCAAAAGATACACCATGCCTGGGGGCATATTAAGAGAAATATACCCAGTCTGGGGACATTAATGAGAAAGGAAGAGCAGAACAAAAGAACAGTCATGAGGTGGGCGTGGTCTTTGAACCCACCTCTTCACAATAAAAAGAAGAGCAGAAAAGAAAAGAACAGTCATCAGGCAGACGTGGTCTTTCCACCCGCCTCCCCACATAAAAGAAGAAGAGAAGAAAAGAAAGTGAGTCTTGAGGCAGACATGGTCTTTCACCCTCGGCCTGCAGCCATCCAAAAGATAGACTTCGCATGTAGTCGGCGTCACGACCTTTCGTCTAAGCCGACAAACACTCAGCCATCAGGGCTTCGAGCCGACAAGCACTCTGCCAACGTGGCATTAAACCGACAAGATGCTCAGCCATCGGGGCTTCAAGCCGACAAGCACTCTGCCAACGGGGCGTTAAACCGACAAGATGTTCCGCCAATGGGGCGTTAAACTGACAAGATATTCTGCCAACAGGGCGTTAAACCGACAAGATGTTCCACCAATGGGGCGTTAAACTGACAAGACATTCTGCCAATGGGGCATTAAACCGATAAGCATTCCGCCAATGGGGCATTAAATCGACAAAGCACTCCGCCAACGGGGTGTTAAACAGACAAAGCACTCCACCAACGGGGCGTTAAACCGACAAAGCATTCCGCCAACGGGGCGTTAAACCAACAAAACATTCCGCCAACGGGACGTTAAATCGACAAAGCATTCCGCCAACGGGGCGTTAAACCGATAAAGTATTCCGCCAATGGGGCGTTAAACCGACAAAACATTCAGCCATCGGGGCTTCAAGCCGACAGATATTCAGCCATCGGGACTTCAAGTCGATTGATACTCAGCCATCGGGGCTTCAAGCCGACAGACATTCAGCCATCGGGGCTTCAAGCCGACAGATATTCAGCCATCGGGGCTCCAAGTCGATAGATATTCAGCCATTGGGGCTTCAAGCTGATAGATATTCAGCCATCGGGGCTCCAAGCTGACAGATATTCAGCCATCGAGGCTTCAAGTCGACAACTACCCCACCATCGGCCTCTGAGCCGACAGCTATCCAATCATTGGCCTCCGGGCCGACAACTATCCAATTATCGGCCTCTCGGCCGACAGCTACTCCACCATCGGCATTCAAGCCGACAGATGTCAAGCCAACAAGCAACTGCACCAAAGGCCTTTGGCCACCCAACAAAATCAAAGAATCAAACTTTCACTTTGGTTCGGATCCTTCCCCGACCAGAGAATCAAAAAATCAACCTTTCAGTTTGGTTTGGATCCTTCTTCGGTCAGAGAATCAAAGAATCAACCTTTCACTTTGGTCCGGGGCCTTTCCCCGGCCAGAGAATAAAAGAATCAACCTTTCACTTTGGTTCGGATCCTTCCCCGGACAGAGAATCAAGAATCAACCTTTCACTTTGGTTCGGATCCTTCCACGGCTAGAGAACCAAAGAATCAACCTTTCACTTTGGTTCGGATCCTTCTCCGGCCAGAGAATCAAAGAATCAACCTTTCACTTTGGTCTAGATCCTTTCCCCGGCCAGAGAATAAAAGAATCAACCTTTCACTTTAGTTCGGATCCTTCCCCGGCCAGAGAATCAAGAATCAACCTTTCACTTTGGTTCGGATCCTTCCCCAGCCAGAGAACCAAGGACTCAACCTTTCACATTGGTTCGGATCCTTTCCCAGGCCAGATAATTCAAGAATCAACCTTTCACTTTGGTTCGGATCCTTCCCCGGCCAGAGAATTAAAACAATAAACCTTTCACTTTGGTTCGGATCCTTTCCCGGCCAGAGAATTAAAAGAATCAACCTTTCACTTTGGTTCGGATCCTTCCCCGACTAGAGCATTCAAGAATCAACCTTTCACTTTGGTTCGGATCCTTCCCCGACCAGAGAATTAAAAGAATAAACCTTTCACTTTGGTTCGGATCCTTTCCCGGCCAGAGAATCAAATAATCAACCTTTCACTTTGGCTCGGATCCTTCCCCAGCCAGAGAATTTAAGAATCAACCTTTCACTTTGGTTCAGATCCTTCCCCGACCAGAGAATTAAAAGAACAAACCTTTCACTTTGGCTCGGATCCTTTCCCAGCCAGAGAATCAAAGAATCAACCTTTCACTTTGGTTCGGATCCTTTCCCCGGTCAGAGAATTCAAGAATCAACCTTTCACTTTGGTTCGGATCCTTCCCCGGCCAGAGAATTAAAAGAATAAACCTTTCACTTTGGTTCGGATCCTTTCCCCGCCAGAGAATCAAAGAATCAACCTTTCACTTTGTCTCAGATCATTCCCCGTCCAGAGAATTCAAGAATCAACCTTTCACTTTGGTTCGGATCCTTCCCCAGCTAGAGAATTAAAAGAATAAACCTTTCACTTTGGTTCAGATCCTTTCCCGGCCAGAGAATTCAAGAATCAACCTTTCACTTTGGTTCGGATCCTTCCCCGATCAGAGAATTAAAAGAATAAACCTTTCACTTTGGTTCGGATCCTTTCCCGGCCAGAGAATTCAAAGAATCAACCTTTCACTTTGGTTTGGATCCTTCCCCGGTCAGAGAATTCAAGAATCAACCTTTCACTTTGGTTCGGATCCTTCCCCGGCTAGAGAATTAAAAGAATAAACATTTCACTTTGGTTCGGATCTTTTCCCGACCAAGGAATCAAAGAATCAACCTTTCACTTTGGCTTGGATCCTTCCCCGGCCAGAGAATTCAAGAATCAACCTTTCACTTTGGTTCGAATCCTTCCCCGGCCAGAGAATTAAAAGAATAAATCTTTCACTTTGGCTCGGATCCTTTCCCGGCCAGAGAATCAAAGAATCAACCTTTCACTTTGGTTCGGATCCTTTCCTCGGCCAGAGAATTCAAGAATCAACCTTTCACTTTGGTTCGGATCCTTCCCCGACTAGAGAATTAAAAGAATAAACCTTTCACTTTGGTTCGGATCCTTTCCCGACCAGAGAATCAAAGAATCAACCTTTCACTTTGGCTCGGATCCTTCTCCGGCCAGAGAATTCAAGAATCAACCTTTCACTTTGATTCAGATCCTTCCCCGGCCAGCGAATTAATAGAATAAAGCTTTCACATTGGCTCGGATCCTTTCCCGACCAGAGAATCAAAGAACTAACCTTTCACTTTGGTTCGGATCCTCCCCCAGCTAGAGAATCAAAGAATCAACCTTTCACTTTGGTTCGAATCCTTCTCAGGCTAGAGAATCAAAGAATCAATCTTTCACTTTGGTTCGGATCCTTCCCCCAGCCAGAGAACAAAAAAAACAACCTTCATAAAGTCGGCATCATGACCTTCCGTCCAAGCCGACGAACATCCTACCTTTCCCCGCTAGCCTTTGGCCTCTTATGGCTTGCTTTCGACAGTCCTTTGGCTTCGTAGCCTGCTACCATAATATCTTTTTGGCCTTCCACAGCCTGCTGCCCAACACCTTCGGCTCGGCCATTTCAGCCAAGGCCCACTATCAAGATTAACCCATCCGCCCCATCGCGCTCTCCTGTTGTACCCATGTGGTTTTGATGATGTCAACCACTATGGCTTTGATAATGTCACACTATTTGTGCATGATAGAAATGCTTCTTATTTTTGATCGAACCTTTCATGATTGAAATGAATTCCATTGATTACTTGCTGTATGCATCATGAGTTTGATGAGCATTTCATGGGTATGCTGGTGCATGCATCACACTGGAGAGGTCTGTGCATTGCTTGAGTCAGTGCAGGGTTAATTTTGAGTCAGTGCAGGGTTAATTCTCTAAGGCAAAACACAAGATCGGTGATAATCTATCTAAGGACGATGCATGTGTGTCTCAGTGCATATGATGCATCTCAATTTGCATCTTATTCTATGTCTAAGGGAGCACAAACAAGGTCAGTGCAATGTTTTGTCTGAGCACGGTGCATTGTGTCTCATTTGCTCTTGTGTCTCTGGCTGCATCTCTATCACGTCTCAGCACACCCAGTGTCTCATGCATCTAAGTCTTAGCGTCTCTGTTTGCGTCTTATGGTGGCCTGGAGTCGGTGCATGTGTGTGTCTCATTTAGCGTCTCTCACACATGATCAACCTCGGTGCATTCCTAGCCCGTGCATGTTATAAGTCGGTGCTATATAGTGTTTCACTTTCGATTGAGTCGGTGCAAACATTGGCGCTGCACGACAGTGAGTCTGTGCAATACTTCTTCTTGCATGATCCCCTCAATGCACGTCCTGCAATCTCATACTTGATGCATTATCTGTTTTCCATCTCATTAAGTCAGTGCAATATCTATGACTACACACGATCAAGTCATTGAAGTGTTTTTCTGTGCATAAGTTAAAATAGGTGCACATCACTATTGCACAACGTGGTAGGTCAGTGCATCATTCAGTTCATGCACTCTCCTCAGGCAACTCGATGCAAGTTTGCTTAGACTGTATATCTGTTCTCGGTGTAAGTCTTGTCTTAGGCAATAAAAGGTCGGTGCACTTTTTGCTACTACACGCTTGCACACAGTCGGTGCAAGTTCTGTCACATGAACTTGGTGCATGTTTATGTTAGTTCATATCTTGGTCAGTGTAGGTTTGTAGTCAGTGCATCTATTGGCCATATACTAGAATCAAGTCCATGCATGAGTGTGTGAAAACACCACTTTGAATATGTGCACTTTAGCTCTGACATTATATCTACTCCGTGTAATCTCTTTACATCTTATATAACTGTCTGAAGATGACTTTATGTCTGATGCCTTGGCAGGTACTTTTTCGTGGAGGTTACAAAGGGCAGGTGATCCAAGAATGGAGGAGGTGCTATGATCGTGACTCATGGAAAGCAGTTGAATTGGGATGCTGCCACGTGGCCTAAGAACTTCAGATCTAGATCAGGCATTTGGGCGGGAAATGTGGAGAGCACGTGCCACACTCTCTGCTGCCAGGATAAATAGAAGATTCCTCGTTTAGAGGAAGGTGCTGGGAGATCGAAAAAGCTTTTGGTAGCAAAAGAAGAATTGAAGCAGATAGAGAATAAGAGCGCGGTAGATCCAGCCTAAGAGAGAGCAGAAGAGAAAGAAGAGAGTTTGTGAGTTCGAGAGAGAATATAGAAGAGCATAGTAGGAGAGAGAGAGAGAGAGAGAGAGAGAGAGAGAGAGAGAGAGAGAGAGAGAGAGAGAGAACCCGAGGAAAAGATTGAAGCCATGATTGAAGAATAGTCTGTACTGGACCGTGGATCAAATCCTGGTCAGGGAGCTCCTGCGAGAGCCACGTCTGATTTGCAAAGTCTTACAGCTTTCCGGAGCTGTTACTTTTGATCTTTTTTTTTTATCTTTGTTACAAACTGTTAGTCAGCGGAGCAAGATGTGATGCTCAGCAGTGGCAGAGGATCAGTTCCTCTGGATGGCGAAGCTGTAATGCCCAGTGGGTCAAGCTGTGAGTCAGCGGTTCGCGTAAGCTGTAGTGCCCAGCGGTCCAAGCTGTTAGTCAGCGGTTGTAGGTAAGCTGTGAGGCCCAGCAGTTAAGCTATGTATCAACGGAAAGTCACACTCTGGTTTGAGTGTGGGGTTGATGTAGGTCTGCGGACCGAACCACCTAAAAACCTTCTTGTCCATCGTGGTTTGAGTGTCTATTCTGATCCGCTAGATGTATGCTTAGGTTCGATCTGAATTGTTTGTCTAGCGAGGAATTTATTTTCATCTTGTTTATTTGATATTGGTTCTGCAGAGTGTCAAATTCACTCAAGTCATCTGAGCGTCTAAGTTCCATTCGTTTGCTTGATTGGGTTCAGTTAATGATGTAAGTTTGCTTAGGAGTCTACACTCTTGCAGCTCAACTGTTTGATCAAGAGAATCAATTTCCTTCTTATCTTGTATAGCTTTACTAGTCTTAATTCCGCACTCGTATCTAGTTATAGTTTTTTAATTGGACAATTTTTAAGAGGGATTCATTCACCCCCCCCCCTTTGGATCTGGGCCTTGCACCCTATCAATTGGTATCAGAGAAGCTTCCTATGCAATCGGATCCAACGATCCGCAGCAGATCCTATAGCTTCTTTGGTGCATTTCAGAGAGGGTCTTGTCTCTTTGTGTTCGGTGCCTTGTTTTGCTGATTTGGTATCGTGCCTTGCTGCTATTTGACTTAGGTGCATTTTTCATACATCGCCCTTAGATCTATTCTTGATCAGTCACTCTTCGATGGCTCATCCGCTGATCTTCAGAGGTAATGATTTCGATCTATGGTTGGAGAACTTGCATCGGTATGTAAGATCAACAGATCCTGATATTTGGAAGGTAATGGTTCATGGTCCACATAAATTATCAAGGGATAAATCTAAATGGACTGATAAAGATAGATTGAAAGACTCTATCAACTCTAGAGCATTAGATTTAATGAAAGCATCACTTGATAGAGCTCTAATTTCATGTGTTTCTTCTTGTAGGTCTGCCAAGGAGATTTTGGAGAAATTGAAGCTTACCAGGAATCGTAATACATGTCTGATGGTTGATGGTGATGGACAGCAAGAAGAAAATGAAGAAGAAGACAAAGATGAGGTACCTTCTGAATTTGAAAATTATACTGTGGATGATTGGATTGGAGCATATAATGACTTGCTTGACTCTCACGAACAGTTAAGAAAATAGTATAAAAAGATGAAAAAGAAAAGTGATCTGAATAGTTCAGAGTCCTCATGTGAAAATTACTTAAAACTGAAACAGTCTTATGATGCTTGCTTGTTTGACGTCCAAATGCTTAAGAAACAAATTGGACTATGTAAAAATGAAAATCAAGAATTTGTGAATGAGATCTCTGAACTCAAGAAAAAACTTAGCTCGACGAATGATAATCAGGCTCATAACACTAATTTTGCTTAGATTGAAAATTATTGAAAGATCTTGATTATGTTAACTCTGAACTGAAGGTTCTAAAATATGAGAATGAATGCCTTAAGAAACAGTGTCTAAAAGCCAATGCTGAAACAACATGCTCTGTCAAATCTGATTGCAATGACTGTCCTCTTCTGAAGGAAATATATGAAAATCCTCACTCAGATTTAGATTGGCAAAAAGGACTTAATTGCCTCTCTCAGAGAAGAAAACAAGAATTTGCTGGAAAGTAAAATTGAATTTGAAAAATTGGAGGAGGAATTAAATGAAAAACTAAAAGAAGAAAATGACAAATTGATTAAAGAGATAGAAGAATTGAAGCAGTTGAACACTGCTATGTCAGAGAGACTTCTTGTTCTATAAAAAGAAAAATGTGTTAGTTGATGAAAATCAAGCTGAAAATGAGCTCAAACTGAAACAAGAAGTTGAAAATTATAGAACTGCAAACAAAGAGTTGAGTGAGTGTGTCAATTGTAGTGAACAAGAGCTAGCCAGTTATGAGCTTAGTGTTTCAGCTCTTCAACAAGAAAATAATGACCTTAAGAAATCATTGTCTAAATTTGTTGAAGGGAAAAATAATTTAGACTTGCTCTTAGGAACAAAGGTCAACTTTCAGAAGGAAGGGTTGGGCTATAACTCTGCTAAGAAAAAGAGCTTTGAAAATAAAACACAAATACCCCTTATTTTCAGTGTTGCTTCTCTCAGCCCATCGAACCCATCTGTATTTCAGTTTACTGCTAAGAAAACTTTGAACCCAACTGAAAAATAAAAAGAGAAGAACAAAGTGTTTCTGCCCCCATTTTGCAAGTTCCACACACACACTCACATGCATCTAAAAGGAAAATGATTTGTCATTATTGTCACAAGATTGGCCATCTAATGCATGAATGTAGACTGATGGAACAAGATGATCTAAATGCTAAGCATGCTAAAAAATTGCATGATAGAAATCATGTACTTAAGCAAAAGAGAAATCATTGCTTTCACTGTGGCAAGATAGGCCACATTGCATCTCGTTGTTTGCACAAACAGGGGAGAGATGTTCATTTCAAATTTTCTAAACCCCTTGCAAACCATAATGCTGTTGGTAGGAATAGATATTCTGCATGTTTCTATTGTGGAAAGACAGGCCACAAGGCCATTGAATGCTGGCACGCTCAGGGTAGAAAATTTAATTCTAAAATTGTCAATCTCCCTGCAGATAGAAATGAGTTTGGTAGGAATAAATTTGCATTTAAAAGGAAAAGTCTTGCATGTTTTGAATGTGGAAAACCTAGTCACCGTGCATATGAATGCCAGTTGGGAGGTTGTGAAAAACAACATTTTCATGTAAACAATAGAAATTTTCATACTCATGCACATAGATTTCATGCTCATGCTAATGTGCATAATAAGAATAAAAAGTCTATTGTTTCATGCCATTATTGTTGTCAGTTAGGGCATTCTATAACGAACTGTTTCATCATAAAGTCTGATGATCTACTTGCTCAAGAAAGGGTGAGAGCACCCTTCAAAGGTGCCACTGTCATATCAGGACCCAAGACTGCTTGGGTACCTGCTTATGCAAAATAAAGGGATGTTTTGTAGGTGTGCCTTGGAGGAATAAAAGGGGGTAATAAACCAGGGCACCTGAATTGACCCCATTTCTGAGCCTTCCAGGTAAAATCCACTGTGTTATCTGTCTTTACATTCATTGCTTAATTTGTCAGTTAAATTGATTGATTGCAGAGCATGTTAAAATTTGGTTCAGCATTATATGCATTGCATATCTCTTGCATAACATGCTAATTCATTTGTGAGTCTTCTAACTGATCTCTTCTGAAAATCTGAATTGATCATCAAAATGATTGTAACCTGTCTCAGTTGGAATTGCATATTTGCTCCATGAGCATAATTCATGATGTTCCTATGATTTGTATGGTTGTGGTACTTAAATGATTGTGTCAAAATGCACTTAGTTAGGGGGAGTCAAAGCATTTCTTGTTTATCATGCATACTTGTTTAGGCTAACTCCCTGCATGGTTTTCATGTCTTTCATGAGTGGTTAATGCACCTGCATACATGTAGTAAATTGCATAGCATTTCACTAATTATGAAAACACCAAAAAGAATGTTAAGTGCATGCATTCATGTCATTTTTTTTTGCATATGATGGTCAAATGCATTCAGCTAGGGGGAGTTAACACATGTGCATATATGATTGCATATCATCATATTGAAAATTTCAAAAAAAAATTGACACATTGCATTTAGTGAGGGGGAGCATAAATCAAACTTTTGATATGTATGGCTATTCATCTATTTCTTCACTATCTGTTTTGGTCAAACTGAATTACTCTTCCAGTCAACTTATACGTTCTATGTCTAGCCATGTCTCCACTCTTTCGACTGTCTCAGCTCTTCCTACTACATGCATCATCAAGTGACATCAGTATCCAATGATTACTGTTGCATTTTCTGAAGAGGCGTTTCACCTGAATACCTGGATTGTCTTAAAAATTCTTTTTACCTGACTATCTTTGTCTATGCATTGATTTCAAGTGCTCTCACATTTGATGCATATTCTTTCTCCTACTTCGATTGAAAATCAGATGCTCTCAAACTCCCTTGACCTGGAAATTCAGGAAGATTTCAATCTGCGTACCTCATTCATAAATCTGGAAATTTGTTTTTAAGGAATCTTCTATTATAATGAATTATGAATGTCTAAAAGATCTTATTGGTTTAAGTTTAATATATTCAGTGAGTTTGATATTAAATGTCTAGAACAATATCTGAATCATGTTTTAATAAATGTTAGCCAACTATTTTCATGTTGTGCCTTGCTCAATCTTCTGAAATCTGAACTATTGAATACATGGCTTTATTTAGATTGAAGTACATGAAATTAATATTGTTTTAAAACAAATAAGTTTTCTAAAATGTCTAAAGGGTAAATAGCTGTCAGAGCAATGACTTTGGTCACTGAGAAATCATGTCTAAAGGACTGTGTCATGAGGTGCCATAGTTAACTCTGCTTAAGAATGATTGATAATCTGGCAGAGCAATGGCGTGCACACTGAGAAACACATCTCACTCATCAAAGAAATGAGTTGAGGTATGTCATGAGGTGTAAATGTTAACTCTGTTAATTATAAAGTATGACTGTTAGTCACACTAAGTGCTTAGGGATATTGGCGTCTGATCAACGTATATCCTCTATTTACAAGGTGTGCACTAAACTAGAGTGCTCTTGAAATTTGTAGCAAGAAAATTCTTGTTGACAAATTGCAATATTTGTATTTTGATGCAAAAGATAAATTGCTATAACCCTAGACAATATCATATGGCTTCATAATTGTTTGATCTCAATACTAATGAATGTAATTCCGAAAGAAGTCATTGAATTTGATTGCGTAAGAAAAAGAGAGGTTAATCAAGATATAAATATGAGGGCTTGGTTCACTTTTATTAAACTGTGATTTCAGATATAAATATAGAATTTTATTAGCAAACTTTGTGTACATCATGTTTAAACCATGCCGATTAATAAAACTCATTCATAAGCCCTTATAATGGAAGACTCTGAAAAAATTCTATTTTGGATTTATGAAATTGGTATCTCCTTGAAAATCTTATTGAATTACTCATGTGTTTGAAGCTTATTTGTAATTCTTTTGCTCACTACCATTGATTCTTGATAAAATTCATCATGACCAGAATTTATCATTAATTGCTCCTGTACTTTTGCTGATAGATGCTTATCAACTCTTCCACTCCAATTTCTCTGCTTTATCAAAGAGGGAATTTGTCACATCAGCATGCTTTTGGCATTAAGGGGGAGATTAATCTACTTGTCATGTCCTCTTGGCTGTCCTTCATCATCCCCTATCCCCATTTCCATACATCATACATCCTCAGGGGGAGTAGGGTTCCATGATTTCTTTTGTATCAGTTTCAGCGTATCTGGAAGTCATAGAGGGAGACTATTTGGTGGCTCAATCATTTCATGCATGCTTATACTTCTTTCTCAAACTATTTTCTTTTTGATGAAGTCAAAGGGGGAGAATAGTTTGACATGAGCTAGTATGACTCATAGTCTCATAGTGTTGCCATCATCAAAAATGGGGAGATTGTTGTACCCCTGTGGTTTTGATGACGTCAACCACTATGGCTTTGATAATGTCACACTATTTGTGCATGATAGAAATAATTCTTGTTCTTGATCGAACCTTTCATGATTGAAATGAATTCCATTGATTACTTGTTGTATGCATCATGAGTTTGATGAGCATTTCATGGGTATGCTTATGCATGCATCACACTGGAGAGGTATGTGCATTGCTTGAGTCAGTGCAGGGTTAATTTTGAGTCAGTGCAGGGTTAATTCTCTAAGGCAAAACACACGGTCGGTCCTAATTTATCTAAGGACGATGCATGTGTGTCTTAGTGCATATGATGTGTCTCAGTTTGCGTCTCATGCTATGTCTAAGGGAGCACAAACAAGGTCAGTGCAATGTTTTGTCTGAGCACGGTGCATTGTGTCTCATTTGCTCTTGTGTCTCTGGTTGCGTCTCTATCACGTCTCAGCACACCCAGTGTCTCATGCATCTAAGTCTTAGCGTCTCTGTTTACGTCTTATGGTGGCCTGGAGTCGGTGCATGTGTGTGTCTCATTTAGCGTCTCTCACACATGATCAACCTCGGTGCATTCCTAGCCTGTGCATGTTATAAGTCGGTGCTACTTTGTGTTTCACTTTCGATTGAGTCGGTGCAAACATTGGCGCTACACGACAGTGAGTCTGTGTAATACTTCTTCTTGCATGATCCCCTCGGTGCACGTCCTGCAATCTCATACTTGATGCATTATAAGTTTTCCATCTCATTAAGTCAGTGTAATATCTGTGACTGCACACGATCAAGTCATTGAAGTGTTTTTTTGTGCATAAGTTAAAATAGGTGCACATCACTGTTGCACAACGTGGTAGGTCAGTGCATCATTCAGTCCATGCACTCTCCTCAGGCAACTTGATGCAAGTTTGCTTAGACTACATATCTGTTCTCGGTGCAAGTCTTGTCTTAGGCAATAAAAGGTCGGTGCACTATTTGCTGCTGCATGCTTGCACACAGTCGGTGCAAGTTCTGTCACATGAACTCAGTGCATGTTTATGTTAGTTCATATCTAGGTTAGTGCAGGTTTGTAGTCAGTGCATCTATTGGCCATATACTGGAATCAAGTCCATGCATGAGTGTGTGAAAACACCACTTTTGAATCTGTGCACTTTAGCTCTGACATTATATCTACTCCGTGTGATCTCTTTACATCTTATATAACTGTCTGAAGATGACTTTATGTCTGATGCCTTGGCAGGTGCTTTTTTGTGGAGGTTACGAAGGGCACGTGATCCAAGAATGGAGGAGGTGCCAGGATCATGAGTCGTGGAAATCAGTTGAATTGGGATGCTGCCACGTGGCCTAAGAATGTCAGATCTGGATCAGGCATTTGGGCGGGAAACATGGAGAGCACGCGCCACACTCTCTGCTGCAAGGATAAATAGAAGATTCCTCGTTTAGAGGAAGGTGCTGGGAGATCGAAAAAGCTTTTGGTAGCAAAAGAAGAATTAAAGCAGACAGAGAGTAAGAGCGAGGTAGATCCAGCCTAAGAGAGAGCAGAAGAGAAAGAAGAGAGTTCGTGAGTTCGAGAGAGAATATAGAAGAGCAGAGTAGAAGAGAGAGAGAGAGAGAGAGAGAGAGAACCCAAGGAGAAGATTGAAGCCATCATTGAAGAATAGTCTGTATTGGACCGTGGATCAAATCCAGGCCAGGGAGCTCCTGCGAGAGCCACATCTGATTTGCAAAGTCTTACAGCTTTCCGGTGCTATTACTTTCGATCTTTTGTTTTTGTTTTATCTTTGTTACAAGCTGTTAGTCAGCGGAGCAAGCTGTGATGCTCAGCGGTGGCAGAGGATTGGTTCCTCTAGACGGCGAAGCTGTAATGCCCAGTGGGTCAAGCTGTGAGTCAGCGGTTGGCGTAAGCTGTAGTGCCCAGCGGTCCAAGCTGTTAGTCAGTGGTTGTAGGTAAGATGTGAGGCCCAGTAGTTAAGCTGTGTATCAGTGGAAAGCCACACTCTGGTTTGAGTGTGGGGTGGAGGTAGGTCTGCGAACCGAACCACCTAAAAACCTTCTTGTCCATCATGGTTTGAGTGTCTATTCTGATCCGCTAGATGTATGCTTAGGTTCGATCTGAATCATTTGTCTAATGAGGAATTTATTTTCATCTTATTTATTTGATATTGGTTCTGGAGAGTGTCAAATTCACTCAAGTCATCTGAGCATCTAAGTTCCATTCGTTTGCTTGATTGGGTTCAGTTAATGATGTAAGTTTGCTGAGGAGTCTGCACTCTTGCAGCTCAACTATTTGATCAAGAGAATCATTATCCTTCTTATCTTGTATAGCTTAACTAGTCTTAATTCCGCACTCGTATCTAGTTATAGTTTTTTAATTAGGCAATTTTTAAGAGGGATTCATTCACCCCCCCTCTGGATCCGGGCCTTGCACCCTATCATCTCTGATATCTTTCAGTTTTGTGGCCGACTTTTAACATCCCTCGACTTTTGTAGCCCGCTTCCCAATTTTGGCTCTCGTAGCCCGCTCTCCCAATTTTGACTCTTGTAGTCCGCTTCACCAACCTTAGGCCTTTGTAGCCTGCTTCTCGGCTCTCGTAGCCCGCTTTCCCAATTTCGGCCTTCGCAGCCCGCTTTCCTGATTTCAATCTTCACGGCCTGCTTCCCAATCTTTGGCCTTATAGCCTGCTTCCCAGACTTCGGCCTTTATAGCCTGCTTCTCAATTTTCAGCTCTTGTAGCATGCTTCCCAATTTCGGCTCTTATAGCCTACTTCCCAACTTTGACTGAATCTTGAAGTGAATGTAAGGAGTTGGACAACTCTTCAAAGCAGTAATGAACAGTGCTTCTAACACTGGCCGTGAGAGAGGAAATATCTGCTTACACTGTCATGATAGTTTCAAGTCTGGTAGTAATGATGGCAACTTCAGACTGAGCTTTGTCCACTGTAGAACGGATCTCTTGTAGGCCAGTGAGGAGAGGGTGATCCAGAGTTCTCATCTTTGCAAGTTCAATATTTATATCATAAGTTGTATCAAGAATAGTACCAAGAGTTTTGAAAGAGGTGGTCTGAGTGCTTTGAATACTTCTAACCATCTCTGCTATTTTGTTAATCAGACCCATGAGATTTCCTAAGAACTCTTGCATCGCAGCATCTGTTCTCTGTTTGTCAACCCGAAATTGTAGCCACTGCGTATTCACTTTGTTCTCTAGAAGATGAAGCCTTGTATTCAGTCTGATTAAATGAAGATTTGTAAATAGCAGCTGGGAAGACATCATCTCACTCTGATTTTGAACTAGAGTTGTCAAATTAGTTAGCAATTCAGAAATATTCGGATCATTGTTTGGTTCCTGTGAGCTGACAAACGAATCACTTGAATCAGGATACTCAACATTATAAACTGGGTGTTCTTGATCATCATTTGGTGCTCGAACTTCCTCAATATATTGAATTTCTTCAACATGTTGTTCAGCTGACTCCTTTGACACTATAGAGCAACACAGATCAATCAATATCGAAAACCAGATTGTTGTAAAACTCAGCAGTGAGTTCAGGGTAGTATCTCCAATACTTTCCCAAGAACTTTTTCATCTCAGAAATCCAAAAAAAATCTACCAGTTCTGAATATTCAGTTTCCAGAGATGTATCAGCTTTACAATGGGATTTGATCAAAATACCTTTATTTCCAGAAGCTTCATGTACTATTTCTTTTCCTTTTCTTTTCTTCCCTTCTGTGGCTCCCTCGCTTTGCTCAATCCTTATCTCTTCGTATATGACAAGCTCATCAACTTTCCTTTTTCCTTTGGCTTCTCCTGCACGCCCCTCCTCAGTTCTGCTCTCATATTGATCTTCTTCTTCAGACATTCTGATATCTGGTGTTGGAGGCTGTTGCTCCTCAGACACCTCCTCCTTCCCCTTGCTCTTTGTTGTCGGAGAAGACATCACAAGAGATGGCGATGAGATGAGGACGACCCCTTTCAGGAACGGTGAGTGTAGATGTCAAAGTAGGTGAAGAGAATGTAAAGAGGCGAGTAGCAGAACAACGGAGAGGAAGAAATTAGAGAAGCACTTACGGCGGGAAGTCGTGAGTGCGGGAATGAATGACTAGGATTGAATGGGGGAAACTTGAGCGACACTTTAGGGTTAAACAATATATAAAATATATTATCACTTTTACCCAATGCACCTTTTGTACCCAAACTACCCCTCTCGTGTATAGGATATTTTTCTTCTCCTCTTTTATGGTTTTTGGCGTATTAAACTTATATCTTATACGTTTGTTGCTCAAAAGATTCATCTTTTAACGCACAACCAATGAAGATAAATATTTTTTAATCACAGTACAATGTCTAGTTAATATAATTCATCAAAATTATTCATTATTTTCATAGGATAAGACCGGTTTCCAAAATATGTCTTATATTGCGTTTAAGTTCTGTTTCAGCTTCTGAACAAGAACAAGAGTCAACCATATCCACTCCTTCTTTTTCTTTTATTTTTCTTTTCTTAAGGAGCATTCGGTAGGACTGGCCTTTTTACACAAGGATACATGTTTATCAGACACCAGAATCCATGGTTACTCAGCACAGTCTACCTTTATGCCATCTTTTATGAACAGAGATAGCTTATTTCTTCATGACATAATTTCTAGATTTCTTTGATCTAGATAACCAATTTCTCAGAAATTTTGCCATTGCTCTGCCATTTCATTTATATTACTTAATGGCGTATTCCCTGGTCTACATTCATATCAGCTTGAAGACATGATTTAAAAGCACTCTATAAGACATCCTCTTCTACCAGATTATCCCATTACTCATGATTTTTAGATTGATGAATTTTATTTAGATGGACACTTCCAGTTATTAGAAATGTTTTCAGCTCCATTGAAAATACTTTCAAGAGTCCTCTTGAACAATTAACTATAAGATATGATCTTTATAGGCCGAAGATCACTCAATTGGGAAGATCAACATTTTTATACACTACTAGGGGTGGTTTAGGTAATAATAATGCACAATGGACAAGGATAATAGAGTTCCATATATTGCTCCCCCTAAGTGTCAGATAGGTTGATAATAATGGTGGAAGATGAAGGAGTGAACTATCCAGCAACATTAGAGCAGGAGTCCAATTTGGTGTAGAGTTGCAGACAGCTTTAGACCAAGGTATCCTCAGCCTTCTCTTGACCCAAAGACTTCTGATCAGCTCTAACAGTTCCAACTTAACATCTCAGCCTAATCACCAATAGCTTTCAAATCCATGATGTGCACCAAACACTCAATTACATCGGCCCGCTCAAATCAGCTCAGCTCCCCCTTACTAAGTTCTAAGATCCTAATCAAGCATCACCTTGTTTTTCTTATAGATACACAGAGGTATATACATGTTTTATTTCTAGATGCATATGCAAACATTCAACTGACTCCTTTTAGATTTTCATACCCGTGTTCTGTGTAATGAACTAACATGCAGGGAGTGTGACAATTCATGTAGCATTCTATAGTTATGCAAAAGGTTCAAAAATAGCTACAATCATTTGCATGCATTCATCTAGATCATATAAACTTAGCGCACAGTAATGGAACAGAGCTTGGAAGACTAACCTGAAAAGTGCTGACCTGGGGTTTTCTTCTTCAAATGCCTTGGTTCATTTACCCCTTTATTTTTGACCAAGGCATATCTGCAACAATTTGATCATTTTATTTCAGTAGGAACCCAAGCAACCTTGGGTCCTGTATTAACCCTAACAGGTGTTCTGAACAATTTTTTAGCTGCATTGTCATCAAGTTCCATCAAATAGCAATTAGCTATAGAATGTCCAAAATTTTCACAATATCTACATGCACCAATAGAAGTTTTAATATTATGATGCACATTAAGAGGACCATGAACTCTATGTGCATTTTCATGGAAGTATCTATTTTTATCATGGAAGCTTTGTCTTGTATTCCTTGCCAGCGAGCAATCAACAATTTTGTGGCCTGACTTTCCACACTCAAAACATGAAATAAATTTTCCTTTGAAAATAGATTTATTTCTGCTGAAAGCATCTTGATTCATAGGGAATTTAACAAATTCAGAGTTAAATTTCCTTCCCTGAGCATGCCAACAGTGGGCTGCAATGTGGCCTAATTTGTCACAGCAATAACATAGAATCCCCTTTTTCTGAACAACATGATTTCTAAGATAAGTTTTCCCAGCATGTCTTTTGCTAGCATTTAGATCATCCTTTTCCATCACTTTACACTCATGCATCACATGGCCAATCTTGTGACAGTAATGACAAATCACTTTCTTTTTGTATGCATGTGTTTGTGAGGATGTCTTATGGGGAACATGCACAGAAGTTGCAGAAACAATTTTGTTCTTTTGTTTTTCAGTTGTTTTCAAAATTTTCTGAGCAGTAAACTGAAAGATAGGTTGGTCCGAAGAATTGTGAGTATTAGAACTGGAAACAAAAGATGTTTGAGTTTTATTTTCAAAACTCTTTTTATTTGCAGTATTATAGCCTAACCCTTCCTTCTGAAAATTAACCTTGCTTCCAAGAAGCTTATCTAAATTGTTCCTTCATTCAACAAATCTAGACAAGGATTCATTAAGATCTTTTTTTTATTGTTGGAGAGCTAGGATACTAAACTCATAACTGGCCAGTTCCTCTTCACAGGACTTAATTTGTTGACACATTGCATCATTCATATTTTTGAGTGTTTCAACTTCTTGTTTCAGTTTGAGCTCTTTTTGATTTTCATCAAGAACGCATTTCCCTTTTTCTAAGACAAGAAGTCTTTCCGATATAGCAGTATTCAACTGTTTCAATTCCTCATTTTCTTTTCTCCATTTCTCAGTTTCTTCTTTCAATTTAGTGTTCTCCTCCTCAAGCTTATCGTCATCAAACAAAACATCAGTTAGGAAACTCTGGTTTTCCTTAACATTTTCTTGCTGGTTTTCGGGTTCATATTTTTCAAGATTTTCTTGAAACTTTAAATTGACAGCTCTAACAGCCTCGAATTTTTCAGTGATCAATCTATTTTCACTTTCAAGATTGATTAATCTTTGTTCAGATTCCTCACATTATTTTTTGAGTTTTTCATTTTCAGATTTGACTTGATCGAGTTCTGAATTGATTGCATCTAGATTCGACAATTGTCTTTTGAATATTTCATTTTCAGTTTTCAGAATTTCAATGTTTTCACCTCCAGAGTTAGGATTCTCTAGATTATTTAACTTCTTTTTCAGACTTTTATTCTTCTTCCCTAGTTTTTCATAAGATTCTAACAGGTTGGCATAGGCATCTTCCCAATCATTTAAAGTGTAACTAGAGAATGGATTGTTTACCTCTTCAGCATCTTCGAACTCATCTTGATCACTGCTATGGTTGCTCTCATTAACCATCAAGCATATGTCATCACTTCTCTTATAGACTGCCATCAATTTGTCCATGATATCTTTAGCAGACCTACAATTTGTAACAAATGGAAAGATGTCAGAATCAATAGTCCTTCTTAAAATGCTGAGAACTCTCATATTTTCATTATTTTTCATTTTATGTTTGTCGTCCATTTGGACACATCTTTAGGCATTCTGTGTGGACCTTTGGAGACAAGATTCCAGAGATTAGGATTCACTGAATTGATGAACGTGCACAGACTGCCACGCCAGTTAGGGAAATCAAACCCATTAAAAATCGTAGGATGAGCCATTGGGAAATCGAAGCAGAGGACCACTAATAGTAAACGGCAAATAGAGAAAGAAACCACCGAGAAACACAAGGAATTACTACAGATCGTTGGATCTAAAAAAGCTAGTAACCTTCTCTGATACCACTTGTTAGATCCAGAGGGCGGTGAATGGATCTTAAATAAAAAGATTTGCCGATTTAAACATTGTTAAGTCTGAACTTCTTTCAACTAGATGAACTACCAATCTGAGACAGCACAATAAAGCACCAAGCAAGACAAGGCAGATTTCTGAGAATAGAAAACGGCTCAGGGATGACCTTGAATTCTTTAAAGGTGATCTGTAAACTAGTGGGGAATGATACTGAAGCACACACACACAAATCAACCACTTCACAGATTTGACGAAACAGGTAATCAATGAATCGAATAGGCGGCGCACACCCAACCTGACAAGGGCCCCTGTGAGAGAAGTAGAAGGCAGGAGCAAACTCACAAGGTAAACCACAGAACACCAGAATTTTAGGTGGTTCGACCAGACCCACAGTCTGCCTACATCCACCCCTCACTCAAACCGAGTGAGGATTCCACTAGCCCAAGCTGGAGTTCAAAGCAGACTCAGTCTACAATAAACGCTACCTTACAGCTTGACCCAGAGGAACACTTCCTCTCTTCCTCGAAACCGGAGGGAACCACTAGTGACATCCCGTCACTAGCAATCGGAGACACAGTCTCCCTTCTCCTGAGTCCACAGGAGGAACCCTGACCTCAAACCTGAGGATCGGAAGAACACCAATGAAAATGGAAAGAACAAACGAAAAACAAAAGGAGAAACAGAAACAAATGTAGCTCTATAGGAGCAACTTGGCTTGGATCTGATCCAGAGGTCAATACAACTCTGATCTTCAAGAAAGACTCTCTCTTCTTCTCTCTACTCTCTTCTCTGCACTCTCTACCTCTTTCTTTCTTCTTCTTCTCTCAGTATACTCTCTCGCTCTCCTGGCGACTCCTTCCTCTTTTTCTTCTTCTGCTGGCTCTCGTATCCTTCTTTCTGGCTGCAAAGCCCTTCTTCTATGATCCACACCTTCTTCTGGAGGAAGTCTCCTTCGTTTCATACTCATAATAGGGGCTCGTATGGATGAGGCAACAGAACCCTACTGACATTCCATTGGTCCACGTGTTAGGGAATAGAAGCTTCTTTTCCTCGGATCACGTGCCTATCATTTCTCCCTTTATCCACGAGCTAGCCTTCTGCCTTTTCAGAAATCACGTGCCTCTACTGCGAACGAAATTGTTCCCTGCAAAAGACAGAGTATTGTTTAGGATCACTTGCAGAAATTTAGAGTTCATCACATGGAAGAGCAGACCTTGCATAGACCTTAGGCTTAATCAAACCAGATGTGCACTGACCGTGAAATGTGTATTTACACATATGCACAGACCTAAACTAAGTGTGCTACAGTGAAATGTATAGACTTTAGATCAGTCTAATACCAACGTGCATTAACCTTAGTTGTGAGTCTAAGCACACTCACATCGACCTCAGTTTGTCTTGGGCAGAGACTAACACCGACCTCAAGTGCTCACAGTCAAAACTACACAGACCTAGAATTGAGAAAAGCTCAGTGCAAAGTTTGCACCGACTTTCTATATGCAAGGACCTGACCTTCTATATGCACGGACCTTCAGCTGCAGCAATAGTGTATTGCACCGAGTTTCTATATGCATGGACCTTTTCATGCGTGCAGGTATGCACAAACAAGGGTATGCACAGACTAAGTATACTTAATGCAAAGCCTACACAGACTCATTCATTGCATGCTTAAGGCTAAAACATATACCTACGTTTCAAGTCAGTGCAAGATGTGCACATACCTTGAAACCATATATGCACTGACCCTGAACCAAATGTGCATAGACCTAATGTGCTCCGACCTTGCTAGCCAAATGCCAATCGATGAACTGACTATACATGCATGTGACTTTGACTATGCACCAATATACTCTGCTCGAGGGCTTCTCTTGCACTGATTCAGAGTGCGAGAGTACAGACATTGCATAGACGTACTCGGGATATGGGTACTTACTTTATGCCCTCGGTGCAAGGATTGCACCGACTTCATGAATGTGTAGACTACAGTGCGCACCGAGTTCGGCCTCGCACGCACTAGGTGTGCACCAACTCTTTTCTACACAGAGTGGAGTTCTGCACCGACAAAGTGAATGCATGTAATAGATGATGCACCGATGCTGCACTGTTCATGCACAGACTCACCTTGCACTGATGACACAGGCGTAATGCATGAATCGCACATGCTTTAAAATCATTCAACCATGCTTCAGACACAAGCAACCCAGTGTGCAAAGAAAGTTTACATGAATTGACCAATCAACCAGGTATAATATACCAAGTCCAAACATTTTAATCAAATGCACTGACTCACCTGATAGATGCAACGACTTGGTCATGTGTGCAACAACAAGAATTGCACCGACCTAGTGAATTCCATGCAAAAACTATGCTATGGATCAAACACAGAATTGTACTGACATGAATGTGACTTGAACAAATATCGCATGAACCGAAGACAGTGCAAGGCATATCAGGTAAACCATACAGCAGCTTTATTTAATCCAATCTAAACATGATTCAAAGTTGTCATTATCAAAACTAGATTTCCAATAGGTTGGTTGGGGTAGGAAAAGGTTGGTGGTGAGTAAGGTGGGTGGGTATAGGAAGGGATCGAAGGGGTCATGGTAAGGGTCACCTAGGGAGAGGAACTCTAGGTCCTCATGGTCCTCACATAGTGGTGAGTCATCCTCCTCTAATGAAATAATTAGGCCGAAGTCTTTGGTGGGATGGTCGGCCATGAATGGAGGGCTTGACGTTCGACCTGAGATAAGCAACTCTAATTCGTGGATAGCATCGGGCTCATCGGGTGTAGGGAGGAATAGAAGGAGGTCGCTCATATAGCAACCAACGGTGCAAACCGAGGTGATAGACCCGACACATAGGTGTAGGAGGTCAAGGCTCCTAGGTCGGTCGGCCATTGTGGTCAACATGCCAGTCAACTCCATTTGCCATGCTAGGCCCTTAAGAAGATCCCCTAGTGTCTCCACTTGGTAAGATGATTGGATGGTGGTGCGATAGGAGATGAAGGGCACTATGGGGAGGTGTCACTCCAAGGAAGGGTGGGCCATGATCGGGTGAGCTGGATTCTCTTTTAACCATCTAGCCAAGGACCCACTTATGATGAGTTCACTCCCAACTAGAGGAGAGGGCATAGAGTGAAGATCGTAATGCGAGGCTTTGTCCTCATCTTGGGCATGTGTTTCTTTCAAAGCGGGGGTTGGACCCGAGGTGTTCACCACTATGGGGTCGGGTGTCGGGAGTATGGGTTCCTCTACCAAGGAGGTGAGAAGGTCCTTTGTGGGTGGGGTGATGATGATCGACACATGATGCATCCGGGGTGGTGAACGAGGTCGGACTTGGGTTGGGGTTGGGAGTAGTGGAGGCCTAGGTTGGGGTAGGATTGGGGTTGGAAGTGGGAGGTGGGTTGGGTGAGGGGGTTTATGTTGATTGGTTTTGGGAGGTGTGTTCTTTTGAGGGGACGATGGAGGGGTAGTGGTGGGGACCATGGGGGCTTGTGGGGTGCGAGTTTGGTGGGGGATTTTGGGTTGGGGGGTGGTGGTCGTTATGGGCCTCGGTGGAGGGGTGGATATGGGGTCCATTTGGGTTTGAATAGTATAGGTTGTGGAAGGGGGTTTTGATTGGGGTGTGGGGGCCCTCATGGGGTTAGGTGGGGAGGTGGAGGCTTTGGACACTTGGGTTTTAGTGGTGATGTTTTGATAGCAAAGTGTTGGGGCGATGGTTGAGAGGTGTTTGGTTGGGAATGGTGGGAATGGGGCCCTATGGGTGGTCTTAGGTTGGCTGGGTGGGGATGGAGGAGTGGTAGTGCTCCTCGGGTAGGAAGGGGAACGTCGGGGAGTGTAGATCTTTCTAAGTTCAGTTTTCATGTCTTCCCATGTGCCAATGGGCTCTTGCCTTCTAACCCTCCTTAAGCTCACTATATGTTCCCACTCTTCCTTGGCTCGAGGTGAAAGCCGACCCTTGGCAATGGTGATTCTCTCGGGTCCATACGCCCTAATCCGCTCAAAGTGTTTTTCCAAGGTAGCCTCCCACTTTAGGTAGGCACTAGGGGTAGATCCGTCAAAGCGAAGGTCATCATCTAGGATGATGTCCCAGAGTAGGGGGTCGGTATCACCCTTGACAAGGTCTGAATTGTACCACATTTCCTAGAGAGGAGTATACAAGATGATGCAACAGGTGGACCAATGATGATTCTAATGTAATTGTGCCCTAGGACAGGACTTAGTAGAGACAAGTCTAGACCTTGCTCTGATACCAATTTGATGTGACACCACCTATGGACCTAAATTGTAAGCAGGCAACTTGAGCAGCGGACTCACTCTAGCAAACACGTTCGCGTAGCACACACTAGTGCCCGTAGGTGACTCGACGATGATGGAGAGGGTCCGAGGTGGGACCTTGATGCTCCAAGGGTTGGCTAGCTTGGGGAGGACCCCAAATGGGCAAGGGATGCCCAATTCATGGGCGGCCAGCACACCAAGGGCGTGGGATGTAGGGGATCGCTCACAACTCGCCCGCGGTGATCACTCACGTCAATAGCAATTTTGGGCCGAGCTCTCACTCTCAGTCCGACAAAGCAACAGAGATAATACTATGCTAAGCAATGAATTGAAACCAGCCAAGAGGGGAACCGAGGCTCAGCTAGTCGGCGTGAAGATGCCGACTCCGGCCGGAGACGATGACGAGCGGGGAGGCGTGGGCATGCACCCACATGCCGCGTCGGTGTAGCTTCGGATGGCGACCTGCTAATACATGCGCTACGCGCCTTGCAAGGGGGTTGGACTAGGGGTGGGGGAGTAGAATTACAACAAAAATGTACCCCCACGCAGGGAGGGGTGCTCAGCCGGCCAGGCGGGGAGCGGAAAAGCCGAGCTAGGAACTAATTGGAAGGCGGTTGCCGGTTCTATCCGCTCTCTGGAACAGGGGATAGGCAGTCGATGTCGGTGCCGCTGCGGCCACTCCCAGACTCCGTTTGCTACGAAACTAGTGGAAAAACCTCCTGGGTTGGCCCAGGAGGACGTCAGATTTTTGGAAGGACTTTTGGTTGCCGGCGTTGGTCGGGGCAGGGCCGTGAGTAGGGTCTCTGTTCTCTAGTTCTGTCTGCTTCAGCACCACTGCCACAGGAAGACGAGGTCGCTACGGGTGCAACTGGGCTCTGATTCAGGCGTGGCTGGATTCGCTGGATTCGTTGTCGATCCCTCTTCGAAATGAGACCCACGGGCATGCTGTAGGAGGTCAGAGTAGATAGGGACAGCCCGAACAGTGATCAGGTATCTGTTCAGTCTGAGGGTGGACAGAACAGCGCACCCAAGGGAGAAAAATGAGAAATCGCTGCTCCGGATGCCGAATGGGGTGCCGCTTCTTGTTAATGGAAGAAGACTTGTTGTGGAAGCTCTCAGCCAAGTGGCGCCTCAAGAAGCATAGGAATGTGTCTGTGGGAGCTTCTGGAAGTTGCTTTAGGTTGCTGACCAGACCTATCCTGCTCAGTCGGAGAAGAATGGCTCTCCCTGGCAGTCGCGAACTCAGATAGAGACAAGACAACTACCATTGCAAAGCTGACAGGAAGACGAATCTAACTGTATATGGTATGCCCTCTGAAGCTTCTTGGTGATGTCGTGGCAACCTCAGAAAGTAGCTGGTACTCTGCTACCTGCGAGCTGGGAATAGGATGAAGGTGTAGGGTAGTGTGTATGAGGGTGGAATGGCCAAAGGAAATAAGGGGGGAATGGGGAGGGCGACCAAGGTAGGAAGGGGGTGTTGGGGATGTGTGTGGAGCAGCCAGAAAGGGAGGAGATTCAAATTTGGGCCTTGGGTGAAGCCCCTTCAGCTTTGGGGAGATGGAAGGGTGCTTGGGAAAGGGTAGTGGGTGGTTGGGGGTTAGAGGGTGGGTTGGAGATTGGTGGGCTCTACCTTGGGGGTTGGGGGGACTTGAATGAGTGTATGGGGAAGGGAGGCATATTAATGAAGAGTGAATGGGAGGATAGAGAAGAAATTTTGAAATTTTGGGGTAGGGAAGAGAGAGAGAGAGAGGGGGGGGACCCCTTGAGAGAGAGAGAGAGAGAGATGAGAGAGATAGGGGAGGGATGTGGAGAGTCTCACTCCAAGGGAAGAAAATTCTCACAAAGGGTTTCTTTCTATTCAAATATTCATCAAAGGTTACAAATGAGAGAGGGGAGGGGGATATTTATAGACTCCATACTTTTCCTAGGACCAAAGTGACCTTGACAAACCCACAATTGATCAGCCTGTCCCAAGGGGGGCGCCCCTGGGCCTAGCCCAATGAATTGGGCCCATAAACCTATCTAATCAACATAATGACTAAGAACTTAGATAATTGACCCTTAAACCTAGGTACCTGACTCAAATAAATGGAAAATTATATAATTATGACTCAAAGAAAATATAAAAATTACATGACTAGACTCAGAAAAATGCGACGAACACAATGGCGCATGTCAACGAACAATCCGAGCCTCGAAAAAATGTGGAGGGGCAAGGGATGCCCCCATCACACGCCTACGCACTTAATAAATGAATAAATCCATCGAATAAGCCAACAAATGAATAAACAATAGATTTAACGAAAAGTGTGTCCACAAGTCCGGCATGCCTTGTGGAGCTAAATAAATGAATTGACCAGATAAATAAACAAATAAATAACAGTTTAATAAAGTGCGTCCACAAGTCTGGCATGCCCGGTGGGACTTAAACCACCCTTCATCTTTTCGCCAGGACTAAGGGCCCTACGGCCCTTTCCTAAAATACTAATTGTTTTATCTGTAAATGCAAGGATTGCGTTTCGATGACCAGGATGGCAGTTGCTTTTGGCCCACTCGTAGTTGAAAGCCACATGAGGAATGACTACCTCACCGTGTTTGTTTGCTTCGGGAGCTTCCCGCCCATCATCGGCTTCCCCAACTTTCTGGGGGTGGCGATCGTGGAGCTCCTCCACGTCCAAGAAATGAACATTGTGACCTCCGACGTTGAGAAGGTCACCCCAAAGAAGTTGAAGACGGTGGGCTACTACCCTCACCGCATTACTTCCCGTGCCCCTTTCAGCAAGGGGCGCACCGCCATAAGAAGAAGAATCATCAAGAAGAATGCTGGTACTCTACCAGGCTGGCTGTCTACCTCGGGCAGATCCGTGTTGATCGGAGGAGTCCGGGTCTTCCTCAATGTCCGATCGACCAAACTGATACCCGACAGGGTCATACCCATGGTGCCAGTCTGCAGCCCCTTTCAGCTACTTGCTCAAGACAAGATGGGCCGGCGTTGTGCCCACAATTAAAGCAAAAGAGGGGCCGGTCCCAAGATTGAACAAATTCAAGCAAACTTGGGTGTCCAAGAGGAGCCGTGTTGTTCTCGGCATCCCAAGAGAATATGAAAGTGTCCGCTTAGGAGGACCAAAGGGAAAGGTGTAGGTTGAGGGGATAGTCTCGGCCCACCCCCCGCCGGCATCTTCTACCCATGTCCGGCAGGGAGAAGGTTCTTATCACTGCAGCCAATGCTGCGAAAAGGCGTGTCCAAGGCATGTAGCCCACATGCTGTCTGTACATGTGGGGGCACTATCACCAGCCTCCCCGTCCTTGCAAGTGCGGGAAGAAGAAAGTCATGATATGGGAGCCGCCCATGCAAGCCACCGAAGATTACCACGAGCCATGGATGCTATCCGAAGGGTCCGTGACTTCTACACTTCATCGGGTGCAGAATCAACAAATTATCATTATTCCCGGCATGCCCTCTCACTTCGGGAGAGGCTGAAGACAAGGAATATGGTCTCCGAAGTGTAGGATGTTCACTGAGGACCACACACTAGAATGATGAAGAAAAAGAATGGAAGTTGGTAGGTCTACACCTGCCATATGACTGGAATACCTGGCAGGCAAGGGGTCTTGCTCCCAGAACATGAACAAATGCCCGAGCAAGCCGGGAGACCAGATTCTTCCGGGAGAACAGAAGAGGTTGCAAGTGAGGTGTTGTAGGTCCTCATGGAAGAAACCAGTCCGGAAGGAGCCATGACAGCCCCGATTACCACCATGGCTATAGCCGAAGATAATGTTGGAGTACCATCTATCCCAATTGAAGAAATCTCAATTGAAGGTGGAGGTGGCATCCCTAGCCCCTCCGCAAATGACCCTGCTATAGCAATGCTGCTACAAAAATATCGACAAGAAATTCAACTACTGAGAAAGTAGCTGAATGAAAAGAATTCATCTGCATCTGCAGCCAAACAGAATGAAGTCCCTCCCAGAACATCAAGGGGCAATGGCCGAGCCTTTCAAGTTTTGCCACGAGGGCCTACCCTGTCAGCCTCACCTAGGTATGGAGGCACAGAACCGAAAGGCATATACCCGGCCTAGGGGCATGAAAGTGAAAACTACCCCCCCCCCAATCTGGGGGCTGGTAAAAAAAAAGCAAGCAAAACCCCGTGGTCTGGGGGCATTAGAGACAAGAAATACACCCCGCTTGGGGGCCTAAAATGTGAAAATTATACGCCGGTCCTAGGGGCATCTGAACCAAAGAAGAATACACCCCATCTTGGGGGCACATGAAGAAAGAACACACCCCAACCTGGGAAATCCGAAACAAGAAACACACCCAGCCCTAGGGGCATTTGAAGTAAAGAAGAGGGCACCCAAACTGGGGGGCATAAAAAAAATGCATCCCGTCCTAGGGGCACACGAAGAGAGAATAGACCCCAACTTGGGGGCACCTGAAGAATAATATGCCCCGGTCTTGGGACATTAAAAGCAAAAATTACGTGGGCATACTCAAGTCCCACCAGGAGTTACAAAATCCACCTCAAATGTTAGCCGTCAAGTGAATGGGCCACGGAGGATGCTTGAGGCTAGGCCTAGGAGGCCTGCCCCTTTACATGCTTTGTGCAATAAAAGAAGAATAGATGAAAGGGGAGTTATGGTAGCCGCCTCCATGAGAGGAGATATGAGCCGGTCACTCTGACCATGGGAACCCCCGAAAGAATAACCAAGGCAGTCAAGCTGACAAAAGTGACAAATTCTGTTCTCCCCGCCCGGGAGCCTCAAGAAGAAAAGGAAGAAAGAAAAGAAAAAAAAATAAGAAAAAAAATTATGAAACATACATGGTCTTTGAACCCGCCTTTTCACAAAAGAAGAAAAGAAAAATTATGGGGTGAGCATGGTCTTCACGCATGCCTCCTCATGAAAAGGATAAGAGAAGCAAAGAAAGAAGGAAAAGCTATGAGGCATACGCGGTCTTTGAGCCTGCCTCTCTTCAAAAAAAAAAAGAGACCTTTCCTGTGGTTGGCGTCACGACCTTTTGTCAAAGCCGACGAATGTCTTCTTCGGCCTTCGGCCACCCAACAAAAAAAAACAATAGACCTTTCATGTGGTCGACGTCACGACCTTTCATCCAAGCTAACAAACAATTATACCTTCAGCCAGGATGGCCATCCCAATAGACAAGCAAGAGACTCTGCAAGTTCTCCGGCGTCATGGCTCTCTGCCTAAGCCGACGAGTATTCTATCTTGGCATCATGACATAGTATCTAGGCCAAGTTCTTCGGCGTCATGACTTTATGTCTAGGCTGACAGGTATGGCCGGCGTCCTGACCTTCCATCTAAGCCGGTAAGCAAAAGAATGGACCCTCTTGAAGTTGGCATCATGACCTTACGTCAAGGCTAGCACACAAAATAAGAAATAAAGAGACCCCTCTTGAAGTCGGCATCATGACCTTACGTCTAGGCTGGCGTACAAAAGAAGAAGAAAGAGACCTTTCTTGAAGTCGACATCATGACCTTCTATCTTGGCCGACGCACAAAAGAACAAACAAAGAGAACCCACTTGAAGTTGGCATCATGACCTTCCATCTAGGCTGGCGCACAAACGAATAAACAAAGAGACCTTTCTTGAAGTCAGCGTCATGACCTTCCGTCTAAGTCGGTGAACAAAAGAATGAAAAGACCCTTTCTATCCCAGCGTCATGACCTTTCATCTAAGCCGGTGAACAAACAAACAGAACCCCTTCACTAGGTCGGCGTCATGACTTTCTATCTAGGCCGACAAATATCTTTCTTTTGGTTAGAATGGCCATTCAAACATGTCGGCGTCATGACTCTCCGTCTAAGCCGATGAACATCTCCTTTTCGGCTAGGATGACCACTTGAGAGAAGTAAAGAATAGACCTTTCACTTTGGTTCGGATCCTTCACCTGGCCAGAGAACAAAGAAGAGACCTTTCACTTTGGTTCAGATCCTTCACCCTGCCAGAGAATAAAAGAAGAGACATTTCACTTTGGTTCGGATCCTTTCCCGGTCAGAGAACAAAGAAGAGACCTTTCACTTTGGTTCGGATCCTTTACCCAGCTAGAGAACAAAAGAAGAGATCTTTTACTTTGGTTCGGATCCTTTCCCGTCCAGAAGAACAAAAGAAGAGACCTTTCACTTTGGTTCGGATCCTTCACCCAGCCAAAGGACAAAAGAAGAGACCTCTCACTTTGGCTCGAACATTTCATCCCTGCCAGAGAACAAAAAACAACCTTCAGGAAGTCGGTGTCATGACCTTCCGTCCAAGCCGACGAACATCCTACCTTTTCTCGCTACCCTTTGGCCTTTTTTTTGGTTTGTTTCTGTTGGTTATGTATGTCCTCAAGACAACCATAACATGTACAATCTTGTTCATTAATAATGACAAAGGCTTTTAATATTCATTATGTGTGATTCATTTATCGTTTCATAATGAAGTCCATGAATATGTGTAATGAATATTAATTATGATGAGATCATAACAATGAGATTAGTATCTTTTAAACGCATATTCTTAATTATTCCTAGTCGGGGATATCTGAGAAGGACATTAGATATCCAGTGAGACTAGTACAGGTTGCACATGCTCATATGATGAGGGTGGATGGTCTCATAGATACTTGTGTAGAGACACTAAGGTGAACCTGTAGGTGCTCATTGATGAATCAACATGAATCACTGGATGGTTGATAAGTGTCCATTTCATATGATAATTCATCACATGTACACCATTTTATGTGCACAAAATTAGGTAATTATGCATATTTCATAGTTAACCTCAACTCTGCATTTAAATTGGAGCTTTCACGTAAATTGATTAATTCGGTGATATTATTTAATAATAAATTAAAGTTGAGGGCCATGAGCATTAATTCTCCATTGCATAACTGTGAGTATTTGAGATTCATGTGCACATTATGGTAACTTTTCTGGACTAAATCATAATTGTATGTGTGCAGGACACAGAAGGTAATTACAAAAGAAGACGGGGGCAAAACGGTCATCACCACTTTGACCAAGTCAAATAAAGAATTCAAAATATTTTAGTTGGAGGGGAAAGAAAGTTCAAAATTTTGAATTCAAAGTTTGAAAAGGAAGAATTCAAAGCTTAAGTTTGAAAAGGAGGAAAAGGACATTCAAAGTTTGAAAAGGAGATTCAAAGCTGAAAAGAGGGTGTCCAAAGTCCAAGAAAGGGGATGCCCAAAGACCAAGAAAGGGGGTGCCCACCTCCTTTTCCTTTCCCCCATGCATCATCTTCTACATAAATCTCAGCCATCCATTTCCTTTTGATACAATCTCCACCCTCATTAACCCAACTTCCCTATAAATAGCCCATGACAAGGAGGTGAAGGGAGTTCTTTTTTTGGTCTTTCTTCTCTAACTTTAGGCCGCGGTTTTCTCCCCCTTCTGTTCGTTTTCAGCTCATGCACACTTCATCAAAGTTCTTTATTTTCAAGTCCTCTACAACTTCTTATTCTGCCTCATCTTCTAATTCTCTCTCGTTTGCAAGGTATTTTTATGATTTTTAATGTTCTATCTTGTGCATTTTCAGACTGTGTTCTTCTCTGTTATTCCATATTTTTCGCCTTCCTCCTTCTTTATTCTCATCTTGCTTTCTTCATGAAAGTTCTTTATTTTTAAGTGTTTTACAATTTCTTATTCTACATCATCTTCTAAGTCTTTCTAGTTTTGAAGTTATGCCTCATTTTTTAACTTGCTGTTGTGTGATTTTACTGTTCATCCGAGCAGACCACTCCCCTTCTTTCTCTGATTTAACCATCTTCCTTACATTTTCTCTCCCTGTGACCTTCATCAAAGTTCTTTATATCTTCTCCATCTTCAACTGCTTCTTCTTGGGCACCCCCTAATTCCTCTTGGGTTCAAAGTTATTCACCCTCCAAAGGCAGCTTCAACGACGAAGGTGACTTCCTCCCGGTGTAGACGACATCTTCCGCAAGGTGGTTCATGATCCAAGGCCAAGAGAGGACGGCACCGTCATCACCATTGCTACTACCATCTCCAAACTCCAAACTCCAGGCTTTTCTTGTTCTTATTACTTTTATGTTATTTCACCTCATTGTAATCTTGTTGCGTCATTAGTGTAATCTTATTTCGCATTTCATGTACTCTTTCTTTTAAGTTAATAAAAAGAGTGTTCTTTTGATCTAGTTCTTGATCTTCTACCCTCTCTACCTCCTTCTTCTATCTCTTCTTTTCACTTCATGTAATTATTTTCTATAGCATGGGCGCATAGTCATGGTGTTTTCAATTAAGTGTTTGCTTTGTTCATCATTTCACTATTTTCTTTAAGCAAAGCCAAATCACAAGTGTTTTACAAAGGACTCTAAGATTTTTAAGTCTAAAAATCTCTTCTTCCCTGTGGATTCGACCCGTGCTTGCCATAGTACTACGTTCTCTTTTGATCATTTTGTACGAGTTCAGTTTTAAGATTGTTAGCGCGCGTGTAGTAATGATATACGCTTCCGCGTTATCAATTTTTGGCGCCGTTGCCGGGGAGGAATGATGATTTTTGATTTAGGAACTTTGTTTTCCTTATGTATATGGTATACTAATAATGCTCTCTTTTCTTTTTTTGTAGGTTAAAAAAAATTCAAAAAATTAGAGGGAAGTTTGTATTTCTTTCTTTCATCTTTTGATTTTGTCATTCATTTCAAAAAAATGAGGGATCACTTTTCAAGTAAGTATCCAAACTTTCCCTCTTTCATTCTAGTTTCATTTTTTCATTTTACATATCTTGTGGTTAGATAGGTTCATTAAAAAAAATTAAAACAAATCACTTGTACCAAAAATAAAAGACTCCATTCAAAAGTAGAAATCACATTATCTATGTTCTAGGCCATGCATCATTTAGCATAGGATTCTTTCTTGTTATTTAATTTCTGCATTGCATTTTGGAGAGTGCAAGGGGCAAGATACATTCTACTTATCTTATTCTAACATACATATTGCATAAGAATCCCTTATTTGAAATTGTGATGTACATTTTATTTCAAAATATTTTAAGGGCAACAGCCCTAAATAACATAAGGTGGGGATTTCATCACTCTTCCTTAGCCCACAAACCACATTTTCTTTGCATCTTTGCATGACCTAAGCTTTAAATAAAATTCAATAGACATTGGCCCTAAGATCACACTATGATTTTAGTACGATTTGGGTTTACCCTCTTGTGGAAACCGGTGCCTAAGGTAAGACGATCGGACGGCAAACGCCTTAAGCGGGCTAGTTATTTACTAATTAGGTCCCTACGAAAGTAGGGGGAGCCTCCCACTACCCCACCCCTTACCTGGCCAGTGAAAATATTGAGGGTGAACTTAAGTTGTACTTTAGTCATTTTATGAAACCCCATTTGTAGGTTTAGGTCACATCTAGGTCATTAGGTAATTTGTGTGTTAACTTATTTGTGTATGTAAAAAAAATAAAAAAATAAAAAATGCTTTTTCTTCTCTCTTGTCATCTCAGTTAGTGTTAAAACAAAAAATAAAAAAAAAACACACAAATAAAAAAATGATATCTATGGATCGGGTTTTTAACCAACTTAATTGCTTTACCTAAAATCACTTCACTCCAATGGGCTCAAGCTCCTTTACATCACCTACCTTTCAATATGACCACACATTGGCCCAGTCGGCCCATTATGTAGGTGAGTACCCGACCCAATTTCCATCTTACTCGACCTTCAATGAAAGCTCAAATCTCGATCAGCCCAACAAGAGAACTCCACACCCATGGCAGCCTAATATCCTTATCATCCCCAAAATGAAAATCAATTTGCTCAATCATATTTAGGGGACCATATGCTATTCTCTCCTCATGAGCAAACATCAACATGTTAAAATCTCCCTACACCTTCTTGCACTCCTATCTTTGAGTGGGGAGATCAAAATAATTTCTCTTGGAAAATTCTCAATGTCAAGCTACATGCTCTCTTAAGCCAAAATTTTCAACACAATTTGATCAAAATCAATATGGAGAGCATGACACATACTTCCCATCATCTCAATATCAATATGATCATCAACACATTCATTCCACCCCTCCATACAATGGTTCCAACAATGAAGAAAAAATCAACCAATTGATTCAAATCATTTTGAATAATCAACAAAGTATCGACTCCCTCCAAACTAAATTGGACCAAGTAACAAGAGCCACCTATGAAATGGGCCAATTGTCTAACCCCAGTGATGAAACCTTTGAAGATAAAGTCCCTCAATTCACCCAATACATTTATTCTTGCCAACAACCCATGGTTCCCTTATCAAATGAAACTCTTGACCAAGGTAATGAGAGAATTGGGGAAGAATCATATCAAAGAGAATTGGGGATAACTAGTAAAATGGCTTATGCGATTCAAGAGTCCACACCCATCTATGTGGAAAGACACAAGGAGTCGATTGAGATCAAGTTGGGGGGTGACTTAAATGATTTGTAAAATGGTGCCATTCAAAACTATGAAATTGAGAATATTAATGGCCCAATTGAGGAAGAATGTAGAAAAGAATGTCTAGCTGAAAATGATGATGACAAAGCCATGAAATGTGACCCTCCTCACTTGGAAGAATATCATGAAAGAACCGGATTGGAAGATTTCTCATTTCATCTCATGGTCCCACAATTAGAAATTTTGATTGACATTCTCCCTATGATAGAACAATGTGAACACTTTGATGTGGAGAGTGCCATCATTAACTTATGTGAGGAAAAATATAAAGAAGCGGGTAAAGTTGATGTTGCAGATATGTTGAATGGTAACCCTCATGAGGAAGAGAATGGTGAAGGGCATTTGAGTGAAAAATACATCTTTCATTTAGAGGCACCACTTGTGGAGAACAAAAATGATAATCTCATTTTAGAAGATATTGGTAATGGGGCTTCACTTGAAGAAATTGAGAGCATCACTCCAAACATCAAAGGCCCATTTGAGGAAACGCATGAAGAGGGGGAGTGCTTTGTGGATAACAATCTTGTTGATTTAATGAAGACTAATTCTGAACATCCTCCTCCTATTGATGAGTGTAATGAAGAGACCCTCTTAGAGAAATTCACATTTGAACTGACCTATGATGAAGGGTCCGGGCTGGAAAGATTAACATTTGATCTTCTCACCTCACCATTGGAACATTCGATTGATATTCTTAATGTCATTGACGAGGTTGATGAAGGGGCCTTGTTGGAAAGGTTTACATTTGGTATATCCACACCATTATTGGAAAGTTTGATTGATAAACTTCATTCGATTGATGAGTTTGATGAAGGGGCCTTCTTAGAAACTTTCACATTTGATCTAACCCCTGAGCCCTACCCCATAAAGTTTGACTCATCAGATGGGATAGATTTTGGGATCACACCTCCTTCCACTTTGATCCCCCTGCAAACTAAGCCTCTGCAATATGACACTCTCAAACTTGAAGAGAATATGCCAACCATATTCACATTTGATTTAACTCCCCTTCAAGAAGATCAAATGATTAATGCCCTTAATGCTCATGAGCTGCCTGTCTTTGACCAAGTTTCTTTGGAGGAAGAAGTCATTAAAGGGATAGTCAAGTCGGTAGATATAGGACAAGGAGAAGAATGGATAGATACTGGGCAAAGGTTCCATCCCAATCTTGAACGATTGATGGACATTTATTATTACATACCCCTTAAAGAAGAGAACTTGCTCACACATATGGCTAATTTTAAAATCAACAATGTTCAAGACCAGCACATTTTTGGGCCACATGCATACATATATAATCTTGTCTTCTCGTGGCACAAATGTTAGAAATTGAAAGTAGATAAGATAATGTGGTGGCTCATTCTTAACTCAACTCGTTGGTTATGGAGCTTGAACCTCTTATACATGCGTCTGGCTGAAGACGTTAAACTTAGCGCTTCTTGGGAGGCAACCCACAGTTTTTATGATTTTTGGGTGCTAATAAATGGCTTCTTGGGAGGCAACCCAAATTTTTTTCCTGTGTTTTTATTTTTATTTTGAAGGTGTGAATAAAGGATAAGTTGGGGGGAGAGAGAAGATTGCTTGCACCTATGCCTCACCTTTAACGGCCAAGTATCGCCTTTGGTCAGTAAGAATGCCCGTCAAAATTCACTTCCGTCAGGTTGTCCCGTTCCTTTACAAATTTCATGTCTACATTGTTCTATTTATTCATAGTGTTCATGCCATTACGGACAATGTCATTTAACTTGGGGGGCGGAAATCATGTTGCACATGTTGCATTCATATACAACCGCATTTGTCTAAAAAAAAAGAACCCAACTTAGTTTTAATTATTCATGCTTAAATTAAAAGTAATTCTGGAATAGAAAAGACTAGGGATAAGGATGATGGAAAATTTAGTCAATCTAGCCATGGAAAACTGATATAAGAATCCCTTTAAAGTTCATGTGCACTTTAGAAAAAAAGAAATTCACGATGTACACTAATGAAACAAGCAAGACAAGCCCCCTGCCATTTTAGGTATGTTGTCTGATATTCTGCACTTCTTAAGAAAAGAGATCTTTTTACAAAACTTTCTGCCAAATTATATATCAAACAAGTGCAATGACACTATAAAAAAAAAGAAAAAAAATACCATGAAAAATGCCCCTAGTCTTAGTAATCGGGTCTACTTCACCTAAGACGTGTTGAGGTTCGCGTAAAACAGAAAAGGGAACCTAGATTTACGAAACTGGGCCTGCTTCTCCTAAGGTAAGAGTCTAGGTTCACGTTGAGCAGTGAAGGGTAGTGCAGCATCATGTGTAGTATAGAAGATCCCAAAGGGACAAAGCAATAAGGTAAACAAAAGCTAGTATATTTAATGCTCTGATCTAAGAGGTGCAGGGTTGAAAGGCAATTGCTTGGAATAGCGAATGGGGGATGTAATTGTCTAAGTTGTTGATTTGGTAGTTACACATGTACAAGTACTATTGAGCTTTGATTTGAATTCTTGATCATGTATTATTAATGATCCAGATTCCTAATCTTTGGTTGATTCTATGAAGGGAGAACTGGATATGAGAGCATGAATTTTACAAACTCTTGTTAGTCCTAAATTTCAATTTATTGGCATTGCTAAGGGACTAGCAATGAGTAAGTTGGGGGGTGTGATAAGTGTCCATTTCATATGATAATTCATCACATGTACACCATTTTATGTGCATATAATTAGGTAATTATGCATATTTCATAGTTAACCTCAACTCCGCATTTAAATTGGAGCTTTCACGCAAATTGATTAATTCGGTGATATTATTTAATAATAAATTAAAGTTGAGGGCCATGAGCATTAATTCTCCATTGCATAACTGTGAGTATTTGAGATTCATGTGCACATTATGGTAACTTTTCTGGACTAAATCATAATTGTGTATGTGCAGGACACAGAAGGTAATTACAAAAGAAGACGGGGGTAAAACGGTCATCACCACTTTGACCAAGTCAAATAAAGAATTCAAAATATTTTGGTTGGAGGGAAAAGAAAGTTCAAAATTTTGAATTCAAAGTTTGAAAAGTAAGAATTCAAAGCTTAAGTTTGAAAAGGAGGAAAATGACATTCAAAGTTTGAAAAGGAGATTCAAAGTTGGAAAGAGGGTGTCCAAAGTCCAAGAAAGGGGATGCCCAAAGACCAAGAAAGGGGGTGCCCACCTCCTTTTACTTTCCCCCATACATCATCTTCTACATAAATCTCAGCCATCCATCTCCTTTTGATACAATCTCCACCCTCCATTAACCCAACTTTCCCTATAAATAGCCCATGACAAGGAGGTGAAGGGAGTTCTTTTTTTTTTATCTTTCTTCTCTAACTTTAGGCCGTGGTTTTATCCTCATTCTGTTCGTTTTCAACTCATGCACTCTTCATCAAAGTTCTTTATTTTCACGTCCTCTACAACTTCTTCTTCTGCCTCATCTTCTAATTCTCTCTCGTTTGCAAGGTATTTTATGATTTTACTGTTCTATCATGTGCATTTTCAGACTGTGTTCTTCTCTGTTATTCCATATTTTTCGCCTTCCTCCTTCACTATTCTCCTCTTGCTTTCTTCATGAAAGTTCTTTGTTGTTAAGTGTTTTACAATTTCTTATTCTACATTATCTTCTAATTCTTTCTAGTTTTGAAGTTATGTCTCATTTTTCAACTTGTTGTTGTGTGATTTTACTATTCATCCAAGCAGACCACTCCCCTTCTTTCTCTGATTTAACCATCTTCCTTACATTTTCTCTCCCTATACCCTTCATCAAAGTTCTTTATATCTTCTCCCTCTTCAACTGCTTCTTCTTGGGCACCCCCTAATTCCTCTTGGGTTCAAAGTTATTCACCCTCCAAAGGCAGCTTCAACGACGAAGGTGACTTCCTCCCGGTGTAGACGACATCTTCCGCAAGGTGGTTCGTGATCCAAGGCCAAGAGAGGACGGCACCGTCATCACCATTGCTGCTACCATCTCCAAACTCCAAACTCCAGGCTTTTCTTATTTTTATTACTTTTGTGTTATTTCACCTCATTGTAATCTTGTTGCGTCATTAGTGTAATCTTATTTCGCATTTCATGTACTCTTTCTTTTAAGTTAATAAAAAGAGTGTTCTTTTGATCTAGTTCATGATCTTCTACCCTCTCTACCTCTTTCTTCTATCTCTTCTTTTCACTTCATGTAATTATTTTCTATAGCATAGGCGCATAGTCATGGTGTTTTCAATTAAGTGTTTGCTTTGTTCATCATTTCACTATTTTCTTTAAGCAAAGTCAAATCACAAGTGTTTTACAAAGGACTCTAAGGTTTTTAAGTCTAAAAATATCTTCTTCCTATGGATTCGACCCGTGCTTACCATAGTACTACGTTCTCTTTTGATCATTTTGTGCGAGTTCGGTTTTAAGATTGTTAGCGCGCGTGTAGTAACGATATACGCTTCCGCGTTATCAATGGTAATATTACCTGACTGTCAACCAGTTAGATTCATCGTCACAGTGGCGTGATTGGTCCTTTGACCTGAGACACCAAGGATATCTTGTCGGTGGACTTATGGGTTTTGACCTTAGCTTATATATCTCTAGTCATGAGGTCTTAATAAGTTATGTAATCGAATCCAGTGGAATACCTTCGAAGGTGAATGTGTGATCAATACGGGATCATTCGCTCTTGGTAATTGAGAGAGAATGCTCTAGGGAGTGATGACTAGGAGTCCCTGGCCAGGGCAAGACAACATATCATAAAAGGAGTTTTCTGGTAATGCTTCTATGGCATCTAATCCAAGTGAGTGTGTATTCTTGGGTTTGAAAGTTAACCATACCCTCAAGCATGCTCGCGAGCATTATACGAGTGAAGGACTATAGTTACGTGGTAACTATTGACGGAAGGGTTCCTTGAGCGGGTTGTTGAACCCCATTGCCTTCTAGGGTCATGCGGTGTTGCTTGGCACCCAACTTGATCAGAAGCCCAATCAATTATCATGAGATGATAATTAGATGAAGTGTTTATTTAATATGAGATAATAAATAAACTAATTTTACCAATAAGGGGTTATTGGGCTATTGGGCTGAAAACTGGACTGGCACTTGGGCCTAGAGGGTCACACGCATATAGGTTCTTTCGTTAGGGGATATTAAGTGGGTGTTTATATTAATCTGGGGACTTTTATGAAAAGTGGAATGGATTAATATAAATACATGCCAAAGGGAAACCCTGGGCCAAGATCCAGGGTTTTCCTATGCTGTGGCAGCCGCCCCTCCTCATTCTCTTCTCTCTGGTCGCCCCTTCTCTCTCCCATAGGAGCACAAGATCGCATGCCGCCCCGAGTGCCTGTGACGAGGAGTCGAGCGAGAGATCAACCGCTGAGAGACGAGATGAGGATTATCCCTCAACCTGCGAACCGCATGGATACCGCTGGAGGCCGGGCACCTACGCGGCTTGCGGCGTCACACAGTAGGAATCAACCCTCGATCGCGGATCCGACTCCGAATAGGTGAAGATCTGATCTTCTATCGCATAGTTTGGTAGAAACAGATCAAGGGCCGTGGGGATTTAAGAGAAGAAAATTTTTAAATTCCGTTGCATTCTCAAATCTCTCATATCCAATCTAGTGCCCTTGCGATCCTTACAGTGGTATCAGAGCCAAGTTTCCGCTTTGATCCATTTCTACTTTATCTGTAATTATTTTCTTTAGTTTCCTTGCATCGGTCTTGTCTTCTCTGTTGGTCTATTGGCATTCATGGGGTATTTGATGCCGCGAATAGCAGCAGCAATGGTCGCTGTGATGATGATCCCTTGGTCGATCTCGTGACACTGGCGGTTGGCCAGCGGCGTCGTGCGACTACACCGCGGGTGACCTATCAACATGGGTCGCCGTTTCCCTTCCTCAGATGTGTGCCGATGCAAGGTAGGGTTAAGAACCCTAGCCATCACTGCCCATGCATCTAGTCAGGTGAAGGACAAAGGGATCGCGGGCCTCTTCACCAGGGCATGCGGATTCGTCCCATGCTAGTTTGTGCCATGACGGTTCGGGCTGTTCGGACCTCTATTAGATAATTGCATTATCTGTCCAATAGAAAACACTCGAATCCCTATTAGATAGGGCATACCATGGGACCGGGGTGGCGTTGCCCCCCTGGCAACCCCCCCACATGGGGTGGGCGCTGTCCCCCCCCCCCTTGACCCCCCCACCGCGATCTAACCGCGCAGGTCGATCCGCGTCTTTGTACTGCCTTAAAATTCATTTAAGGGTAAGAGGCATATGGAATGGCTCCATATCGGTGGAGGGATGCATAGGAACTTATAGATAATAATTTCAGATTCTTGTTTGAACATGTTGACATGTTACTGATTTTGAATGTAGATTTAAAGGCATGATAGAATCTGAAAATTTTCAAAAATTATCCATATACCCAATTTTGATTGGATCCCTAGTTTTATGAAAACCAAAGCTATTTATTTTTGAAAATTCAACTTCACTTGATGTGGAACATCATGTGTAGTGCGATTAAATGTTAATCCTTGGTGGTCATGGATATGCACTTAAAATATTTGATGTCATGTGATGATATGTGTGTGGATATAAAGATGTATGTCGATTTGATGGATGTGTTATGTGTTTAGGCCTGCGAGCCACCCTCTATATCTCCACTCCGATGTAATTCTACCTCCCTCCACTCTTGTACTCGCCATAAGGCTATTTCTCATTATGAATGTAAATTATGTTGTATTATTTACTTTGTAATTGGACCTGCCAATCGTCAAGGAGCGAGGATGATCCACAACTGCAGTCGGGAAAACTTCAAAAGATGAGATCTATTGAGTTTGTGTTTGCTGCAGGTTAATATAATTGTTATATTAATTAATATGTTGACTAATTGTGTGGCTCCGATTGGTCACCGTGCTATCCATGACCACCACCAATATCATGTATGGGTAATGCATGCTTCTTTTATTTGATTATGAATTAAATGTTATTATCTAGGTATATTAAATATCCATATATATGATATATTAATTTACTATCACTTAGGATGAGACCAAGATAAAATTTGTCAAAATCCCTCCTCGTTCAAATTTTAAGCTGTAGTGCAATCATTAAGAATAAACTGTGTGGCCCTCCATCATTATAGTTTTAGGATTGAAATCAGATTAGACTGGTTTGTTGTGCTATCTACAAGGCTTATCAAATCTGAGGACAAACTAAAACTATGGTATGTTGATACCTTAAACGGGGTAGAGGAACGGTGCAGCTTTGTTGTGCTTTCCACAAGGGCTACATCCAAATCTATATCTGTTAAGTAGTGATGGTATCGATTAAACTGGACTTTAATGGCTTGTTGTGCTATCCACAAGGCTATTAAAGATCTGGGGGCCGAAGTATGATCAGATATTGCAAGAGTTGCAAGTGTCAAGAGTTGACTGCTATCTGATCATGGTGTGGTTTGTTGTGCTATCCACAAGATCATACTATGAGTTAGTGAGATTCTGATCCCCGCTAGGAGACTGTCGGTGTCTCTCGTTCTGTATATTTGAGAGTTATACAGTCCATTGAAAATAGTGAGAGTTAATCTTGATTAAAGTCCTGATCTAGATTTAACCATTATTAAGAACATCTACTTAATGATCTTACATTTCCTTTGTAGGCAAAAATGTTGTCAGGTAACCCACATCATGGCATATTGGATGCCAACAAATTGACTGGCCCTAACTACTCTGACTGGCTCAGAAACTTGAAGATTGTCCTCAGGTCTGAACATATTGCCTATGTCCTGGAGGATGAGATTCCCCCTGAACCGCCCCTCGATGCACCTGAAGGGGAGTTGATCGCATCTGCGAAATGGAAAGAGGATTCCATTCTAGCCCAATGCTACATGCTTGCCTCAATGAGCAATGAACTGCAAAGACAACATGGGAAAATGGATGCTAGATCCATCGTGCGCCACTTGCAGGAACTTTTTGAGGAGCAAAGTAGGGTCGAGAGATATGAGATATCTAAGTCCCTTTTTAGAGCTAGGATGGCAGAGGGCACTTTAGTGCAGACCCATGTACTGAAGATGATAGAATGGATTGACGTGCTCGAGGGACTAGGTTTTGCTCTTGACAAGGAGCTGAGTACCGACTTGGTCCTTTAGTCACTACCAGATTCATACTCCCAGTTCATTGTTAACTTTACAATGAACAAGATTCAGGTTAGCTTGGCTGAGTTGCTTAACATGCTTAAAAGTATTGAGGGCAACCTTTACAAGGAAAATCCAGCTGCTCTTACGATTGGAAAGTCCAACAAGAAGAGAAAAGCAGTCCAAGCCTTTAGGAAAGGCAAAGCAAAGCAGCAGACCAAGCAGAAACAAACTCAAAAGAAGGACAAAGGCAAAGGAGTGGAAAAGGGTGAGTGCTTCCACTGTAACCAGAAGGGTCACTGGAAAAGGAATTGCAAGGAATGTCTTGCATTGAAGGCTCAAGAGAAAAAGAAGCTTGGTGAAGCTTTAGGTACCTATATGATAGATCTTCACTTGTCTATTACAGATTCAACATCATGGGTATTAGATACTGGATGTGCTGCTCATATCTGCAATGATGTGCAAGTACTGACAAGTAGAAGAAAGCTGAGCAAGGGCGAGGTCAACTTGAGGCTTGGAAATGGCGCATTGTTGGGACTATAAAGCTCAAGTTACCTTCAGGAGATATGATCATATTAGATGACTACTATTATGTTTCTAGTATCATTAAGAACATTATTTTTATTTCTTGTTGTGGACGCACTATTTTATTAAACAATTGTTTTATTAGTGATGATTGGTTTATTGGATGGGTTTATTTATTTATTAAGTGCGAGGGCGTGCCAGTCATGAAGTGATGATTTATTCGGGCTTCATGGAAGCCCTTGGGACGCGCGATCGGACTAATCAGACAACTGTGTAGTTCGTGTCGGGACCAAAACCCGCCACGCCATAAAGGTCATGGCGTCATTTACATCCCCCATACGGGAGAACACCCTTGATTAATTGTCAGGAATAAGGGCCCTACGGCCGAAAGAATTACACACTAATGACACAAGTAGATAGAGAAGATCGAATCATGCTAGAAGCTCGCATCATGAGACGGACGTACATGTCTTCTTTTTTTGTTGGTCATTCACGGACCACTTTATGTTCGGACAAAGGCCCGTATTAAAAATACGATGGAAACGTAAATAAACCAGTGCGAGTGTATGCCGAGAGATGGCAAGCTTCATGTCTGATAGGAGGCTGGGTCAAGTCCGAAAAGATATTGGCCCGAGCAGGGATGACTCATGGCCATATAGGGGATAATCCCCGGGGCTCATAATCAGCCTGTGGGGCAGCATTGATATTCCCTCAGCGGGGTCGCAGGGGAGAGGAGATTTCGAGGTGTTCACGAGTGCATGCGAATTTATTATTATTCTATTAGTTTAATGCCACTTTGATACATGTTTTATTCCTTTTTGCGTGCTCTTTAGCATTTCTTTGTCTGGACGGCAATGTATGAAGGCATGTGGTCGACGCAGGCGGTAGTTGAATTAGGGAAGAGGCTCCTTTATTCATGAGACGCATGTGAACAATTCATTGTTGTTGTTATTTATCTATTTACCCCTTTTGTGTTCATCGATTCTTCTTTTATTCACCGTACAATATGACTTTTCCTTTTATCTCCATTATTCATTATTCTTTTCATTATTATTATTATTATTATTATTATTATTATTATTATTATTATTCACCATTGCTCGTTTAGTCATGCTATTGCATTTCGGGTGCAGGGTGTGCCGGGAGTGCCTTGGAAGAGATCAAGGGAGAGCGTACCGGACGAGCAAAGCCACCAGCGCGCCGGGTCAAGGGGCTAAGGAGTGTGCCAGGTAAAGGCGCAAGGAGCGTGTCGGCCGTTGGGATGAGTTGAAGTGTGCCGGGCAGGGTGCAGGCGAAAGAGTGTACTGGGTAGGGCGCAGGCGAAAGAGTGTGCTGGGCAAGCCGGAGTTGAAGTGTGCCGGGCAAGGCACAGGCAAGGTGTGCCGGGCAAAGCTGAATTGGAGGCGCACTGATCGGAGGGCAGAGTGTGACGACCCAAGATACGATACCAGAAAGGAACCTGATACCATTCGAATCCTGGCCCGCCGCCCACGAGCCGGGACTCGAAATGGCTAAAAAGGAGTGTGGAGGTACAAAGAAATAGGAAATAAAGCAGGGAAATTCAACAATTAACAGAAATAAATAAACAACCTAACTACAACAGAGTCCAGTCCAACAAAAGTATAGTCTAAGGCAGGAGAACGTACCCAACGTCAAGTGAACACTTGGCCCGACAAGCTGGCAACTAAGAACCTCTGCACAGTGCCCTCGAATCTCGAGGAAGAACCACTGCACCTGAAAAGCAGGGGTGAGTCTCTGTCACTGGCTCAGTAGGGATCCCGCGGAACCCCAACCGTAAACAATGGCGGTAACGGAAAGCAACAACTACAAGAACAATTGTAACAGTAGGAACAGTAAACACGGTGGCCTGTAAAATCTCGGCTCTACAACTACTCCTACTGAGACGAAACTCAACACCCCGATCCCACAGTCGGGGACAACTAGACAACGAACCACCGTAGTCACGCTACCAGGGAAAAATGACTACACCGTCGAGAACTCAACACTGTCCAGGGAGAAAGCCCTCGGTGACGCTCACCGGAACCCCTAGGCCGCGGCATCGGGAAAACACCCGGAACTGCACATAAAACCACGTCTCACAGACGTGAACTGTCACGCCCCGAGCGCGGAAGATACCCGGAGACGCGTGACGAGTTTATATCAATCATGTCAATCAGAGTGGTCGTGTATTCGACACAAAGACAGAGATGCGCAAAATAGCAAGATAACCCAATCCTTTATTTCATAATGGATAGACTATTACAAATCCAATACTCTGTTAATAAAAAAAGAAAAGTACATAGTCGACTCAAGAAAACTATAGAAACAACTAGACGACACTTGAGCAGCTCTATCACTTTCACTCTTGACCATTCCCATCCGATTGACTTCCATCGTCGTCGGACATACCTGAAAAGTAAAAAGGGACAAACGGAATGAGCGAACGCTCAGTAGGAAATTATATCTCAAGTACTAGCAAGGGGTTTAAGTGATTACATCTTTCATGAATGCAATAAAGCTATGCATGCTCGCATAAAATGACAAGATAGAGAGAATGTAATATCAAGGAAATAAGATGAACTTAATCATGAACTTTCAACAAGATAACAAGTTTATTCAAGATATTCAAGCAAGTACGTTTAACAAGTCATGTTAAGAACTTTGGCTATCATGTATCAAGCAAGTCAATTACCCTTTTTCGGGCCACGCAATTCATGTCAAGTCGAGTACGATTCAAGTACAAGATGTGTGTGGAATGTCCAATCAAGCTAGTCATGCACTCGGTATAATGCCAGATACCTTATCATTTTAACTCCCATGGGCACAAGTACTTTCGGGTGCTCCTCCCAGGACCAGATCGGGCCCTATATGCGCAGGCATTTATCATGAGTTTTGACATCCACTCTTGTTTATAGCCAACATAGAATTTCAATAATCAAGCTTGTAGACACGTACGACAACTTTGACAGAATGGAGTCCAAAAATATGACAAAGGACATAGAATGGCGATACTAACGGTATAATCACGATATCGATAAAAACTAGGTAGAATATGGTTCCCTTAACTTGGGTACCATGACAAATCAATATGGACATTCTTTATATAGAATTGAGGTCCACATGAACAGTATATCAAAGGTAAGATACCCTCATTCCTATCATAGAATTGAGGTTTTTACAAGAACGACATGATATGGCATGATATCATCATCCCATTAAGAATTTTCTTATGATATACTCTTTGTATAATCATAAGGGCCGGTATACCATGTTTCTTTAGATTGACATGGCAAAGATCATGTAATGGGTTTTTAGGGTACAACCAGCTCAGTCGACCTTGAGGGAATCCAAGGTACGAGGAGTCTTACGGAGGTCTCTATGACTAACTCGCTAGTCCAAAGGAACGGAATGTCCAATGGAGAGCTTGTATGTCAATGAGAGTTGAGTGTGATCGATAAAACAATCGTGAAACGTGGGACTATACTCATGGAGTGGAGAATAGTGCTGATATATATATAATATATAACATATGAAACCATCGGTTAACAGAAATAGTGGAAAATCAGTTTTTACAGTAAAATAACGACTTAATCAGAGTCATTTTTCAAGTAATTAACGCCTAACAGAAGGACGTTTACACATGTTTCCATTTTTCAGAATTTCAATATTTCATTAATTTATCTAAAACGCGCCCTGGACAGGGGCGTTTCTTTGCAATGAGACGACTACAGTAGAAGGCGTCTTTTTATTTACAATATTTTATAGAACATATTTATTTTCAGAAATTATCAAAAACGCGCCCTTGGCAGGGGCGTTAATCATTAAATTCTTATTTTCACAGAATATGTATTCCAGGATTTTAACAGATACGCGCCCTAGTAAGGGGCGTTTCTTTTCAATTCACGCCCTGTGATGGGGCGTTAACACATGGAAAATGACCTAGTCTAGGTCGTGAATTCAAGAAATACCAGGAAATTTACATGATCAGCAAGATTTGCACGATAATCAAGGATAACAATCATATAGTCATGACAGGAAAATTGGCAGGAATTCAGATGCAGTATTTTAGATTTGATGTTTCATGTTTATTGAATTTCAACCGTTAACAATTAGTGTTTTCATGTAATTTCATGGATAATCAGTTCTTAAGGTAGGTGATAATCATTTACATGAAATTAACGCCTGTGTACAGGGCGTCAAATATGAAATTGACGACCTGGGCAGGGTCGTGTCTTGTAAATTAGCGCCCTGGACAGGGGCGTCTCTTTAAAAATATTGCAGAAACGTATTAAAACTATAATAAACCATATGCATGTCATGCTTATATATATGTATATCTTGCATTAATTTTGTTTGGGCTACCATAACTTGAGAAAACCTACCTTTAATGGTTGATTTGGTTTAATCGAAGGGACGAAGAATCTCGCTGGTAGCAGTAAGAAGAGAAGGTGATTGTGTTTGATGAGGATGATGAAGATATTGATCTTCTGTCTTCAGGAACTTCACCCAACAATCGATCTGTAGGAAAAAGGAAGGAAGATGAGGAAGATGGGGACATAACCGTAGTTAGGAAAAGTTTTAGAAGAACCTTACCTATGTTCTTCACAGCGTGTGCTCTCTTCGACCTGTAAGAAGAGAAGGAGATGAAGAACGTTAGTTCTTCATACACTCGAAACAGAAAGAAAGGAATAAGAAGAACAGTTCTGTTCTTCACTTACCGTCGCAGAGGCTTGAATCAAATAGGTTTAGGGTTTATTCGATCAAGGCTATTTATATGATTTTGGACGTCCTGTTAGGGTTAGTGTTCTAGTGGAAGTAATGCTTCCAATATAGAGTCCTTACCACCTTTTAACTCTTTCTAATACTTATCCATTACCCAGGATAAGTGTCTGGGTCGAACGGTTCACGAACTGAATTAACGACTTTGGTCAGGGCGTCGATTCTTGAATTGACGACCTGCTTCAGGTCGTTTCTTAATAAGCGCCTTGTGTAAGGGCGTTCCTTTGTTTAAAACACGTCCAAGATAGGGGCGTTTCTTTGCCTTACCATTTTTGACGTTTGGAATTTGACGCCGTGTGGAGAGGGCGTCCTTTCTTGAATAACGCCCTTGATAGAGGCGTTTATTATTAAATTAACACCTTAATGAGAGGCGTTATTTGCATCTTGGGTTTTATTCCTCCATTTAACCCTCTTCTTATTATATGTATTATATATATATTTTTAATTCATTTCAAATATTCATTTATCAGGGTTGCTACACCCTCCCCCACTTAAAAAGAATTTGGTCCCCAAATTCAATTGCATATCATGTATACACGCGGAGAGTGTAGAGTATATACCTCTTAGAACAACTCGGGAAATCGTTTCTTCATAGATTCCTCGGTCTCCCATGTCGCTTCGTGTTCAGTATTCTTATTCCATTGCACCTTGAGCATGGGAATAACCTTATTCCTTAGAGCTCGTATTTCTCGATCTAAGATCTTCATAGGCTTCTGTTCATAGGTGAGATCTTTCTGGATCACCAGATCTCCATGTTCAATAATATGAGATGGATCGTGTACATACTTCTTCAACATAGATATGTGAAATACATTATGTATTTCGGACAATTGAGGAGGTAATGCGATGCGATAAGCAACCTCGCCAACTCTTTCGAGTATCTCAAATGGTCCGATGAATCTTGGCGTAAGCTTGCCCTTAACACCAAATCTTCGTATGCCACGTCCAGGCGATATTTTAAGAAATACATGATCTCCAACCTGGAATTCAAGATCTCTTCTCCTTGTATCAGCATAAGCCTTTTGTCTGGTCTGAGCAACTTGCAATCTTTCTCTGATTACTTGTATCTTCTCAGTTGTATCCCTTACCATGTCTGGACCTAACAGTTGTTTCTCTCCAACTTCGTTCCAGCATAAGGGTGATCGGCAACTCCTTCCATATAAAGCTTCGAAAGGTGCCATTTGGATACTAGCTTGGTAGCTATTATTATATGCAAATTTCACAAGTGGCAAATATTCATGCCAGCTTCCACCAAAGTCAATGATACAAGCTCTTAGCATATCCTCAACAACTTGATTAGCTTTCTCGGTCTGACCATCCGTTTGTGGGTGAAAAGCAGTACTAAAGTTGAGCCTTGTTCCCAACGAATGTTGTAATCCCTTCCAAAAATGAGAAGTGAAACGGGGATCTCTGTCAGACACGATTGAGACAGGAATTCCATGTAACCTGACTATTTCCTTGATGTATAGTGCAGCTAGTACATCAATTGACCATCGGCTCTTTATTGGCAAGAAATGCGCCGATTTAGTTAAACGGTCAATAATAACCCATATTCCATCATGTCCTCCTTTTGATTTGGATAAACCCATGATGAAATCCATACCAATGTCCTCCCACTTCCACTTAGGAATATCTAGAGGATGTAGTTTTCCAGCAGGCTTTTGGTGTTCTGCCTTGACCTGTTGGCATGTGAGACAGCGAGATACATAGTCTGCTATTTCTCTTTTCATATTAGGCCACCAAAAGTTCCTCTTTACATCTTGATACATTTTGGTTGATCCTGGATGAATAGTGTACCTTGATCGGTGAGCTTCATCTAAGATCTTCTTCTTTAATTCTGGACAATCCGGTACACAAGTTCTGTCTTTGAATAATAATCTTCCATCAGAAGTTAGTTGAAAATCAGATTGTTCTTCTAATCTGCCTTTGATTTCCACTAATATAGGATCATCATCCTGAAGTGCTTGTATCTCAGATAATAAATCTGACTGTATGCTTACATGAGATAATGTGACAAATTTGGCTTCCTTGTCCAAGCTTATATTGAGCTCGGAGAATTGTTCTAGCAACCTCCGTTCTTGTATCATACAATTGGCTATCATTGCTCTCGGCTTTCGACTAAGGGCATCAGCAACATAATTACCCTTTCCGGGATGGTATTGTATATTGAAGTCGAAGTCCTTGAGATATTCTAGCCAGCGTCTTTGTCTCATGTTTAGCTCCTTTTGTGAGAATAGATATTTGAGACTCTTGTGATCGAGTATACAGTAAACTGCACTCCATATAAGTAGTGTCTCCATATCTTTAGGGCAAATACCACCGCGGCCAGTTCTAAGTCATGGACGGGGTAATTCTCCTCATGCTTCTTCAGTTGACGTGAAGAGTATGCTATGACATTTCCTTGTTGCATTAGGACACATCCGAGGCCAATGCCAGAAGCATCTGTGTAGACCTCGAATCTCTCTCCTTCTATTGGTAGAGCTAACACCGGGGCTGTAGTGAGATGATCCTTGAGAGTTTGGAAACTTCTTTCACATTCCTCACTCCATTCATATCGGATCTCCTTACGAGTTAATCTTGTAAGTGGTACGGCGATCTTAGAGAAATCTTTGATGAATCGCCGATAATAGCCTGCAAGACCTAAGAAACTTCTGATCTCGCTAGCATTGGTTGGTCTTCCCCAGTTTCTAACAGCTTCAACCTTTGATGGATCAACAGATAGACCACCCTTGGATATCACATGTCCGAGGAAAGTCACTTCTTCAAGCCAGAATTCACATTTGCTGAGCTTTGCATATAATTGATTTTCCCTCAATACTTGCAATGCGATCCTTAAATGCTCCTCATGTTCTTCCTTAGTTTTGGAATATATCAATATATCATCAATGAAAACCACCACAAATTGATCTAGATAAGGTCTGAATATGCTATTCATTAACTGCATAAAGGCAGCAGGGGCATTTGTTAGTCCAAAAGGCATAACAACAAATTCGTAATGGCCATACCTGCTTCTGAATGCAGTCTTATGAATGTCATCATCCTTGATTCTTAATTGATGATATCCCGACCTGAGATCAATCTTGGAAAAATATTTGGATCCTGAAATCTGATCAAATAACTCATCGATTCTCGGCAGTGGATACTTGTTCTTGATAGTGAGATGATTCAACTGTCGATAGTCGATGCACAATCTCATGGATCCGTCCTTCTTCTTCACAAATAAGACTGGTGCTCCCCACGGGGAAGTACTTGGTCTAATAAACCCTTTTCGAATTAGTTCCATCAACTGCTCCTTCAACTCTTTGAGTTCCGCAGGGGACATTCTATAGGGTGCCTTTGAAACTGGACCAGCACCAGGGACTAAGTCAATGGTGAAGGCCACTTCTCTTTGAGGGGGTAATCCCAGCAAATCTTCCAGAAATACGTCTGGAAATTCTTGCACTACCTGAATGTCTTCTATCTTAGTGTCCTTTGTTTCCTTAACTGAGACAAATGCAAGGAAGGATACACATCCTTTCCTGACGAGCTTGCTTGCTCGAAGAGCCAAAATAAGAGGGGATTTGCTCCGACTCTTGGGGCGAGTAAAGACTAACTCTGGAAAATCTTTGAAAGCAATTTGGCTATTGCGGCAATCAACCGTTGCCTGGTATTTGGATAACCAGTCCGCTCCCAGTATAACATCATACTCCTTTAGATCGAGGCATATGAGATCTATAGGTACATTCCTACCTTGAACCATTACCTCACAGTTTTGGTAGTGATGAGTAATATCATTTTCACTTCCAAGAGGAGTAGTTAGAACTATTTTTATCCATTCTGGTTCTAACGGTAACGGGTCGGCAAACTTCTTAGAAATAATGGAATGCGATGCACCTGTATCAAATAAGACATAAGCATTTTTGGAACAAACTGTTAATGTACCTTCTACCAGTCCACCTTCTTCTTGCTCGGTCTCCTTTATTGCATGAAGTCGAGCGTTCTTTGTCACCGGGCGCTTACCGTCACCGGCTTGGTCATTCATTAATGGACAATCGGGAATCCGATGTTCGCGACTCCCACAACGGAGACAAGCTCCTAATTTCCTCCAGCATTCTTCTGTCTTGTGACCAGCCTTGTCACAATGCTTGCACACTGTATTAGAAGGGGTAGTTGTGATAGAGAAAGGCTTGGTCTTTTTGAACTTATGGTCTTGAGAGGAAGAACCTCCATTATTGGGCCTCTTCTTGAAATTGGGTTTAAAAGAACCCGAACCTGTGACTTGCTCCTTCTTGTCCTTTCCACGGATCCTATCAGATAGTTCCGTGGCATCTTCAAGTAATTGAGCTCGGCGCACTATTTCAGAATAAACTTGGATGTCCATAGGCGCCAGTTGAGTAATATAGTGGGGCCTAAGCCCATTAAGAAATCTTCGGGCTTTCATCTTCTCCGTGCTAATAAGATGCTTAGCATATCTAGACAACCTGGAGAACTGAGCTTCATAATCTGCTAATGATAAAGATCGTTGCTTTAATGCAGCGAATTCTGCAGCCTTCTTTTCTTGGACTCGGTCCGAGAAATATTTAGCATTGAAGTATTCCACAAATTCTTCCCATGTTACTTGAGTAGGATCGATGGTTGCTTCAATAGACTCCCACCAGCATCTAGCATCTTTCTCTAACTGGAATGTAGCTAATAGAACTTTGTCCTGATCCGTGCATTGCATGACACGGAATATGCGTTCAGTCTCCCGAACCCAATGCTCGGCATCGTCCGGATCGGTCGATCCCATAAACTTCGGGGGATTCATGTTCTTAAAGGCTTGGTGTAAGCTTCCAGCTCGTGGAGTACCACCTTGTGCTACCTGTTGTAGCACTTGAGTCATCCCTTGGAGGGTACGCTGCATGTTGCGCCATTGAGCACGTTCGGCAGCCATTATCCTACAATTATAATAGCTACATTAGTATTATATCACTGTGATCTTATTAAAAGACTCATTGACTCTTAACCCTTGGTTCTACCCAATCTCACTTGGTTAAACGTTCAACTTATCCTTGGACTTGGGTTTTTCCTAGGAATTGAATACCTTAGGCTCTGATACCACAAAAACTGTCACGCCCTGAGCGCGGAAGATACCCGGAGACGCGTGACGAGTTTATATCAATCATGTCAATCAGAGTGGTCGTGTATTCGACACAAAGACGGAGATGCGCAAAATAGCAAGATAACCCAATCCTTTATTTCATAATGGATAGACTATTACAAATCCAATACTCTGTTAATAAAAAAAGAAAAGTACATAGTCGACTCAAGAAAACTATAGAAACAACTAGACGACACTTGAGCAGCTCTATCACTTTCACTCTTGACCATTCCCATCCGATTGACTTCCATCGTCGTCGGACTTACCTGAAAAGTAAAAAGGGACAAACAGAATGAGCGAACGCTCAGTAGGAAATTATATCTCAAGTACTAGCAAGGGGTTTAAGTGATTACATCTTTCATGAATGCAATAAAGCTATGCATGCTCGCATAAAATGACAAGATAGAGAGAATGTAATATCAAGGAAATAAGATGAACTTAATCATGAACTTTCAACAAGATAACAAGTTTATTCAAGATATTCAAGCAAGTACGTTTAACAAGTCATGTTAAGAACTTTGGCTATCATGTATCAAGCAAGTAAATTACCCTTTTTCGGGCCACGCAATTCATGTCAAGTCGAGTACGATTCAAGTACAAGATGTGTGTGGAATGTCCAATCAAGCTAGTCATGCACTCGGTATAATGCCAGATACCTTATCATTTTAACTCCCATGGGCACAAGTACTTTCGGGTGCTCCTCCCAGGACCAGATCGGGCCCTATATGCGCAGGCATTTATCATGAGTTTTGACATCCACTCTTGTTTATAGCCAACATAGAATTTCAATAATCAAGCTTGTAGACACGTACGACAACTTTGACAGAATGGAGTCCAAAAATATGACAAAGGACATAGAATGGCGATACTAACGGTATAATCACGATATCGATAAAAACTAGGTAGAATATGGTTCCCTTAACTTGGGTACCATGACAAATCAATATGGACATTCTTTATATAGAATTGAGGTCCACATGAACAGTATATCAAAGGTAAGATACCCTCATTCCTATCATAGAATTGAGGTTTTTACAAGAACGACATGATATGGCATGATATCATCATCCCATTAAGAACTTTCTTATGATATACTCTTTGTATAATCATAAGGGCCGGTATACCATGTTTCTTTAGATTGACATGGCAAAGATCATGTAATGGGTTTTTAGGGTACAACCAGCTCAGTCGACCTTGAGGGAATCCAAGGTACGAGGAGTCTTACGGAGGTCTCTATGACTAACTCGCTAGTCCAAAGGAACGGAATGTCCAATGGAGAGCTTGTATGTCAATGAGAGTTGAGTGTGATCGATAAAACAATCGTGAAACGTGGGACTATACTCACGGAGTGGAGAATAGTGCCGATATATATATAATATATAACATATGAAACCATCGGTTAACAGAAACAGTGGAAAATCAGTTTTTACAGTAAAATAATGACTTAATCAGAGTCATTTTTCAAGTAATTAACGCCTAACAGAAGGGCGTTTACACATGTTTCCATTTTTCAGAATTTCAATATTTCATTAATTTATCTAAAACGCGCCCTGGACAGGGGCATTTCTTTACAATGAGACGACTACAGCAGAAGGCGTCTTTTTATTTACAATATTTTACAGAACATATTTATTTTCAGAAATTATCAAAAACGCGCCCTTGGCAGGGGCGTTAATCATTAAATTCTTATTTTCACAGAATATGTATTCCAGGATTTTAACAGATACGCGCCCTAGTAAGGGGCGTTTCTTTTCAATTCACGCCCTGTGATGGGGCGTTAACACATGGAAAACGACCTAGTCTAGGTCGTGAATTCAAGAAATATCAGGAAATTTACATGATCAGCAAGATTTGCACGATAATCAAGGATAACAATCATATAGTCATGATATGAAAATTGGCAAGAACTCAGATGCAGTATTTTAGATTTGATGTTTCATGTTTATTGAATTTCAACTGTTAACAATTAGTGTTTTCATGTAATTTCATGGATAATCAGTTCTTAAGGTAGGTGATAATCATTTACATGAAATTAACGCCTGTGTACAGGGCGTCAAATATGAAATTGACGACCTGGGCAGGGTCGTGTCTTGTAAATTAGCGCCCTGGACAGGGGCGTCTCTTTAAAAATATTGCAGAAACGTATTAAAACTATAATAAACCATATGCATGTCATGCTTATATATATGTATATCTTGCATTAATTTTGTTTGGGCTACCATAACTTGAGAAAACCTACCTTTAATGGTTGATTTGGTTTAATCGAAGGGACGAAGAATCCCGCTGGTAGCAGTAAGAAGAGAAGGTGATTGTGTTTGATGAGGATGATGAAGATATTGATCTTCTGTCTTCAGGAACTTCACCCAACAATCGATCTGTAGGAAAAAGGAAGGAAGATGAGGAAGATGGGGACATAACCGTAGTTAGGAAAAGTTTTAGAAGAACCTTACCTATGTTCTTCACAGCGTGTGCTCTCTTCGACCTGTAAGAAGAGAAGGAGATGAAGAACGTTAGTTCTTCATACACTCGAAACAGAAAGAAAGGAATAAGAAGAACAGTTCTGTTCTTCACTTACCGTCGCAGAGGCTTGAATCAAATAGGTTTAGGGTTTGTTCGATCAAGACTATTTATAGGATTTTGGACGTCCTGTTAGGGTTAGTGTTCTAGTGGAAGTAATGCTTCCAATATAGAGTCCTTACCACCTTTTAACTCTTTCTAATACTTATCCATTACCCAGGATAAGTGTCTGGGTCGAACGGTTCACGAACTGAATTAACGACTTTGGTCAGGGCGTCGATTCTTGAATTGACGACCTGCTTCAGGTCGTTTCTTAATAAGCGCCTTGTGTAAGGGCGTTCCTTTGTTTAAAACACGCCCAAGATAGGGGCGTTTCTTGGCCTTACCGTTTTTGACGTTTGGAATTTGACGCCGTGTGGAGAGGGCGTCCTTTCTTGAATAACGCCCTTGATAGAGGCGTTTATTATTAAATTAACGCCTTAATGAGAGGCGTTATTTGCATCTTGGGTTTTATTCCTCCATTTAACCCTCTTCTTATTATCTGTATTATATATATATATTTTAATTCATTTCAAATATTCATTTATCAGGGTTGCTACATGAACGGAAACTCGACTCATAGGAAAACTCACGTCGCGTGACGGGAGTACCTGCCCACCAGAAGCAAAGCCGGATACATCCACTGACGACTTAGTCCACAGCCTCAGGTGTCCCGCTACCACTACGCAGGTGGAGACTGAGACACCATACTAGTAACTAGGAACACAAAACAAGGACTAGCTAGGGTCATGCTCATCAGCGTGGGTCCTCTGCCCCCAACTACGTGTGCACACACAGACCAACTGCTCTAGGTCAGGTCCTCTAGTCGATTTTCCCCCCAGCTGGACTCAGGCTGCAAAGGCAAGGGGCCCTACGGAAACCAGCCTAAAAGTCATCTCTCTTGGGTAAGCCGCTCCACCAATCCCGGGTGGGTCAGCACACGCGTGCCGTAAGAAGGCTACGACCAGTGGGAGGTCACTAAATGTGAACACGGAAAGCCACTCATGCATCCATCGTGAGTAATACGGAGTAACAGGTGACACGATGCCGCCAGACTCTGGACAGCCCACTAGACCTACTAAATCTAACGGTCTTTGAGTCACAAGACTCGGGGTCAAGATTGTCGCACGTGACGGCACAGCGTCGTCAATCTAGCCTAATCCCTAGGTCTGAAACCACAGCATGATGACTCACGAGGCAGTTCACAACTGCCGAGACCATTCCCTCACAAAGGGAACTCAAGAGACTTCTAGCCCCAGGCTGGGAGACTGGGCTCACAGTCCAATGCCACACGCTTGGCCCGCACGGAAAATGCTTCTCAAAAAGCCAATGACGTGCGGGAATAACCCACCGCACATATGTCGATACACGGTGACTCGTTCTAGCGAAACACGAAAGCCACGAACACATGGGGTCACCCAGACCCACCAAACCCACGGGCATGTTAATCGAGATAACTTGGCACCTCCGGACACCCCTAAAACACGTACACAAAAACCCACGGTGTCTGGGACACTCACGGGGTCATAAGTCGGTCATTGGGTCTCGACCGGACCGACCGGAGACCAACACAACGTAAAACGGACACGGCTAGCATGAAAAACCACCTAACGGTCCTCTCTAGACCGTTAGAGAGCCTAGCGGTCTACCCCTAGACCTCTAAGGCCAGCCTAGTGGTCTAGCCAGGACCGCTATGCTCCAGGAACTCACGAACCCCTAGCGGTCGCTCCCGGACAGCACAGGAGGGTGGCGGTCGTCCACCCGACTGCTAGGCGTATCCTAGCGGTCAGTCACGAGACCGATACCCCACCGACATCGACTAACCAAAATGCGGATAAACGGTCATGCCCTGATCAAAAAATAGAGCCTAGCGGTCTTCACCAGACCGCTAAGGACCCTAGCGGTCTCCGCGTGACCGCTTGGCACCCTAGCGGTCGCTGGAACGACCGCTACGTCGTTCCGAGCCAGAAAATGGTGGGAAACCCCATTCCATACCCCATTCACACTCCTGTGAAAGGGAAAACAAGGGGAAACTAGTCCCCAACCTCTCTGGCACTGAGAGGACCCATTCAAACCCCAAAAACGCGATCAAAACTCTAGATCCGGCTCTCACCTCAAAACATGCTCTTTTCCCCAAAATACTCAAGTAAGCCCGCTCGGCTCACCACAGCCTGCCAAAATCACGGGAATGGAAGTACAAGGGTTAAGAATCCGTCCCCCTACCTCCATCGAAGATTTGACGCGCCGAGGACGCCGATCCATCGTGAAATGCCACTAGAAATCCCGCCGGTGCCCCATGCTCGCGAACCGGCTCGCCACGTGCCACCACCTCATCCCTCATCCCATCCCCGCCGTCCCTCCCCCCACGAACTTCGCCACCTCACCCCTGTCCACCTCCATCGGTTGCCAGAAAAGAAAAGGAGAGCGTGAGAACAGAGAGTGAGGAAGAGAAAATGAGAGAAAGAGAGAGGGGTGGGGGTTATTTATAAAAAAATCTGAAAATTTTAAAAAATATGAAAAAATTACCTCCGCGATCCTCAAAAAGAGCACAACGCATTGGTACCATTCCGGAGTCGGAGAATGTAACGGTTCACCGTACACAGAGTTCCGAAGGCTCATCAGAGAAAAATACACTTAAATATTTGATAAATATCCAGAAAAAAAATCTGGGACATTACACAGTGTGTCGGATAGAGGAGCAAGTTGGTTCAAGGGTCGAGGCAGCCATGGCTTGCTCACGGGAAGGTTTTCTCTATTCATGAGGGGCATGGGGGAAGTCTCTTCTATTCATGAGATGCATGAGGGGTTTACCTCTTTATTTGTACGATTCAAATGGGGAGCCTTAATTGGCTAGCTTCAATTCCCTTCATTATGTGATTAAGTCCACAGTCATGTTCAACAGTCTGCCACTACAATGTTCAGTTCAACTCTTCGAGTCCTCCGCAGTTCTCTCGTCTTAGTTGAAGTGTTTTATTATCGCTTGTTTCATCTGTTTGTTGCTTCCTTTTATCTTTTAATTGTCATCATTCCTGGTAAAAATTTGGCAGCATCTCCCCCGGACCCAGATGCTGGAGGGGGTGTAAAGGGGTGCACGTCCACAAGGAGTGGCGTGACCCAACAAGTCAAGGTGCGCGCATATGCGGCGACACCCTTAAGAAACCTCTCCGAAAAACTCAAAAATCGATGAACGGAGAATACCGCATAAATCCTGGACCTAACAGTTGGGACATCGGGCTAGATCCTCACCAACCTAGGGAGGGATGGTGATTGAATAAGTTGGGAACAAGCCCTTCAGGTCACAGGCCACAAGTGTGCCGGACTGGAGGTGTTGGGGTGCGCCGGACTAGGGCGGCTAGGGAGTGTGCCGGGCAAGGCACATGCTAGGGGCGTAACGGGCTGAAAGGAGCTGTGTGTGCTCTACTAAAGGGGTTGGGGAGCGCGCCGGGTGAGGTTCTGGCCAAGTGTGCCGGTGAGAGGCCTGGGTGGAGCGCACCGGGTGAGGTTTGGAGAGGGTGTGCCAGTGAAAGCCTGGGTGGTGTGTACCGACAGGGCTAGGTTGGGTGTGCACCGAGCAAGGGCATGTGAGGGTGTACCGGTGGGACAAGCCATGGAGGTGTGCCGGCCAAGGCGTAGAGGGTGCACTGGGCAACGAGGAGGGGGGAAACATTTTGGCTAATGGATGAGCTCTGGGTGTTGAGTGGAGACAACAAGTTCGAGTTGTTCAAGGGAAGAGGCAAATAGTGTTCAGATGGGGAGGGTTCTCTTGTCACAAGAGATCAGGCAGGGAGCCTGGGAGAGAAACCCCTGGAGAGTGACATTATTATAGAGACTATTGGAAGGAGGCCATCTTCACGCCATTAAGCCAGTGACGCTATCCATTGAGTTGGATAGGCTTTGCAGCGTTTTAGAGAGTAAGCAACCCAAGTAATAAAAAAAACCACAGGGGAGAAGAAAACAAGCCATGAAATGCAATGTAGAGTGGAGGTTGACCAGAACAACAAGAAGAAAATGATATTTTCATTCATAGAGAACAGAGTAGCACAGACCATGAACAAGGGGCCAAATATGGTGCAATGCAATCCAAACAGAAGGGGAGGATGAAACTAGGGAATAAGAAATGAAAGAAGAAAAAAGATCTGCGGATAGGGCCGGGTCAAGGAGGGGCGAAGGCTCCCTTCTCTTTCCCGTCCCCCTCTTGCTACATCCAGGACTCTCTCTATCTACTGCTTACTCTCTCCCTCTTTCACTGGCTTCTTCTCCACCGAGCTCCGTGAGCTTCTTAGGCATTGAACATGCAGCTGTAGCTCTCCTCCTGCATGTGTTTCTATGTCTGTTCCTCATTCTCAAGCGTGAGGGGTTTATATATGCCCATCCGTGTTGACCTCTGCTGACGATGGGGATTAATGAGGATTGACCCCAGTCTTGTCTCCGAGCAGGGGGGTGCCTGTGTGCCTGGACTGGGCGTTGACACCTACGCAGCATCGTAGCTGGCTCGACGTGATCATGCTGTGCGCCAAGGGCCCCATGCAGTGACCGATGTGTTTGTTGCCGGTGGCACCGGTCTAAAGGGTGGAACATGTCACCGGGTGTGGAGGAAGGTGCGTTGCACTGGGTGGAGGGGCTTAACAGGTGTGCCGCTGGAAGGGCACTGAGAGTGTGCCGCCAGTGGGGCTTGGAGGGTGTGCCGCTGGAAGGGCGCTGAGAGTGTGCCGTTAGGGGCTTGGAGGGTGTGCCGCTAGAAGGGCGCTGAGAGTGTGCCATTAGGGGCCTTGAAGGCGTTCCTTTAGGGGGCACTGAAGGCGTGCCGTTGAAAGGGCGCCAGGGAGTGTGTCACTGGAGGGTGCCAGGGAGTGTGCTGCTGGAGGGCGTTAAGATTTTTTCTTTAGGAACTCAGAAATTGTGAGCTTCCTGGGACATTCTTCACAGTTAGGGACCCGAAGATGGGTTCATGGTAGTGTATAAATTCTGGAGGGTATCCTGCCTTTTCCTTGTCATTTAATTCACCCGTGCAAATGTGAGGATTTGTCGGACGGTAACGTTCCCTTGAGTCTTGGGTAGTGTATTTCTCTGAGTTTTCTCTCTTCAGCTCTGACGCTAGTGCGGGACTGGGTAGGATGTATGGATGTATAATTTTGCATGTCCACAAATGCCCCCCACCCATAGGCAGCGCGGGCAAAGAATGAACCAGGCAGTGCACGTGGGTGCACTTGTTTCTGTGAGCTATCTTCGAGATTCTGACGTCCAACTCCGGGGGTGACGACCTTGGTTTGACCTCATTGCCCGTGCACGTGCGCATAGCCACAGGCTCTCATAGCCACCTTCACCGTATATGGATAGAATGTTCACGTATATATACACATACATATATATAAGTATACACGTACATGTACTACATATTTCATTACACACACACACACACACACACACACACACACACACACATATATATATATATATATATATATATATATATATATTGTTTATTATTTATTTCTTCTTTTTTCTTCTCCTTTTATTTTCTTTTTTCTTTTTTTTTCTTCTCACTTTTTGGTCTTCTTTTTTGAGGCCCCTATAAAAGGGGCGGGGGTGTCCCGCTCGAGCCACCCCCCTCTCACTTTCAAACTCTCCCTCTCTCCCTCTCTCTTTTCGGAAGCCACCTCCCCTCCCCTTCTATCTTCTCTCTTCTCCTTCTCCCTCTATCTCTTCGACTGCCATCGCCACCGTCGGCCGCTTCCCCTCCCTTTCTTCCGTCGAGCGCCGCTGTCATCATCGCCACCGGTGAGGGCGCCGCCGAGCCCTCCTCTCCTCCTGTCATTCTCCCTATTCTTCTTCCTCTCCTTCTTCCTCTCCTTCTTCCTTTTTTTTGCTCATAGGGCAATGAAGCCCTAGGCTTCTCTTCCTTCTCTGCTTCTTCTTCTTTTCTTCTTCTTCTTCTTCTCTGCTTCTTCTTCTTTTCTTCTTCTTCTTCTTCTCTGCTTCTTCTTCTTTTCTTCTTCTTCTTCTCCGGCGTGGATGGGGTGGGGGCAGTCATGGCACGCGTCGGTTTGAGAGGGCACGGTGTGCGCCGGAGGCAAACGCTACTGGGCGTGCCGATGGAAAGTCATTTGGAGTGTGCCGGTGGAAGGGCTCTGGGGGTGTGCCGGTGGAAAGTCATTCGGAGTGTGCCGGTGGAAGGGCTCCGGGGGTGTGCCGGGTAAGGGCACTGAGTAGTATGCTGGCGAAGGGGGCTCAAGTTGTGTGCCAAGTAACGGGCATAGGGAGCGTGCCAGGTAAGGGAACTGGGGGTGTGCCGGTGACGAGCACTTGAGGTGTGCCGGTTGAGGGGCTCCGGGAGTGCGTCGGGTAAGGGCACTGGGACTGTGCCGGGTAGGGGCACAGAGGGTGTGCCGGTGGAGTGACACTGGGAGTGTGCTAGTGAAGGATGACCAGCTTGAACAGAAACGGAGGAACATATGGTGCTGCCTTTTGTGCACACCGTGATTTTTGTTGGAGCCGTCACTCCTTGTGGATGAGCACCCGTATCTTCTCCTTACGCCTCCGGCCTAGGGGAGACTCTGTCGAAATTTTTTCAAAATTCGTCGGCCTTTTGTTCATTTTATTTCAGTGTGGCCCCTGCTAGTCTTCTTTCTTTTCATTTGCCCGTGATTTGTTCTGACCTTGAGGCTTTTGCATTCTGTAGACAAATGGCTGCCCCGAGTGATTCTTCTGCCTCAGCTGCCGCCAGTGCCAGGCCGACTCCATCTCTGGCTATTCCTGCTATCACCTGACACAATGTGGAGGACCTCGACCGAGAACATGCGGAAGTGGCGACGTTGGCTGAGTCGTCAGATTCTGAGATTGATACATTGGACTTCAGCGGCATTGCACTAACCGACAGTGATTTTTCATTTGATTGAGCGGGAGACTATCGGAAGGATCATCCTAAGGACAAGCACCTCCTTTACTTCCTGAAGCGCTTCCGTTCCCGAGAGATACGGGATATCAGGGATGTATGGGACGTAGAGCGCACCATCTTGCAATTCTGAGACAGTCTGATGTACAGTATTTGCTGGAGCGTGCCAGTGTACTTGGTGGGAGAACCACGGGAGTGGAAGCCCATACTGGGGCTGGAGAAGTTAACACCCACAGAGGGAAAGTTGGTGCGTGCCCCTGAATTCACTCCCGCCCGTTGGGACAATGCGGCAGGGCGGGTGCACAAGGAACAACCCCGCTTTGGTTTATTTCTGGCGCCGTTGAAGTGGAGGTATCGAGAGGAGCCCTACATTCTGGACTGCCTGGCGATCCACTTCAAGCATGAGCTGGCCTTGGGTTGGTTTACTGAACTCAAGGTTCAAGACGCCCATGTCTTCCGGGAGGGACCAGTGGAATTTACTGAATATGTGCTATTCAACTAGTCTCCCTTACTCATTCGGGCTGGTGTGTGTCACAGCGTTTATACCTCCCGCTACAGTTATCCAATCTCCAAAGGCCTGTGCTGCAGGATGATCGAGGTCTTCAATGCTGAGTTGAACACCTTTTATACTGTAGAAGGTGAGACCTCGTTGGACCTATGGAGCCTTCACCAACTGAGTGGCTTACCCATTGATGGGGAGCCATATGAAGAAGTGTACCTCCCTGATCTGATTAAGGATGAGATAGATGGGGATGACATCTTTGCATTTGGCTATTCTTATCGGTATCTGATGAAGGCATACCAGGAGTTGTATCAATCAACACATGGCAGGAAGCAGCCTCCCTATGGCGATCGGAAAAGGGTCTGCCTGAACCTGTGGCTAAAATATTTCTTTGATGGGCTGAAGAAGTATGAAGACTTACCTTGCGTTAGGACGGCTGTAGTCCACAAGAAACGCAGCAAAAGTAGGCAAGAGGTGAAGGTTCCAACTTTAAAGGGGCGCAGGAGCGGTCCGAACCCGGTAGGTATAGATCCAATGACGCATTGTGCAACCTTTTTAACATACTGGCTCTATTCTTTTGCCTTGCCATATGGGGACGAGACCGTCATCCGGCCATATACTATTTACCCCACTTGCCAAATGGCGTGGGGCATTAAGCTGTCATTGTGCTCGGCCGCACTATGCTTGATATACAAGACGCTGGGGGACGTTAGTGCCCACCAACTCCCACGCTAGGCCCAGTTCATCGGCCCAATGCATTTCTTCAACGCCTCGGTCTACTCCCTATTCCCCGAGTACGCTCCGCACACTATTCAGTCTTGGGGGCTATTCCCGTGTATCCTAGAATTTGCCAACGCGGAGCCAAGCTCGACAACTTTGCAGTTGTACAACATACGGGGCAAGCTTACAACAGTTCCTTATGACTCATTGGGCACCATTCATTTCTGGACCCTGGCTGCCCACTCTAGTCCTTTGGTGAACAACAACAGGGAGTGCCGGGACGACCAAGTGGAGAAGTATGCCCACCCGATCAGTCAGCAAATGGTGGTCTGCCCGCTGCTAGAGCCAGAACTTCGCGACTGGGCGTTGTCTATTCGCCCAAGTGTGCTGATCTTCAGGAAAGAAGACACCCTGCTGCGGGAACCATACTACCCCTTCTGCTTCGGGTGAAATTTTGGATATGATCAGCATATCCCTGTGTATAGTGCTTTGCCTGTGTGGAGCCTCCGGGGCAGTCTGGGGGCCGAACGTGCCCGGGCTTGGTGGGATCACTTCCACTGGACCGACGAATCCACGTTCAGAGTGCCGGCACCTGGACGGATTCCACGAGTGACGGCGGACTATATAAAGTGGTGGAATGCCCGGACGGGCTTTTATCGGTTGTGCAAGACCAATTGATGGGACGGCGCCGAGCGGAACGTTTTGAGTAAACAATAGGCAGCTGTATTGGATATTGACCCGAAGCATCTACTCCGATTGAAACACGGCAAGGACAAAGAGGTAGCAGCCTACATGGCTGCGCGCAGGGAAGCTCGGGAAGCCCGGCCATCACCACAGATCAAGATGCCGCCTATTGCCAAAGATGATTTCAAGAAAACTCTTGTGCATCTATGTCGGGTTGTGATGGGGACATCACCTCCCATGCCCACGTTCACAGCTCGTCTCCTCGCCCCGGTTGCATCCGGCATGGTTTAGTCATTTAATTTTAAGTCCTATGTAATTTTATTTGAGTCATTTGATGTATTTTCCCTTTTATTTGAGTCATGTTCCTAGGTCTTGCATTTATTTTCCTAAGTTTGAGTGTCATTAAATTGTGTAATGTGCTATTGGGCCCAATTCTTCGGGCTTGGCCCATGAGCCCCCCCTACCCCTTCGGTTATTTGTTATTGAGTCTTTTGTAAGGGACTTATTGTAAAATGTGGGTTTCCTATATATAGGGCCCCATTTCCTTCATTTGGAGGTAATGAATCAATGAATGAAAAAACTTGCCATTTTGAGAGTTTACACTCCTTATCTAGTGGAGAGATTCCATTTTTTAGGTGAGAAACCCTAGGGGAGAGATTCCCCACCCTTCCCTCTCTTAATCTCTCTTTTTCACTCCACTTTCTCTCTCCTCAACACCCAAATTCGAATTTTCTTCTCTCTCCTCCCCCTCTCAACCACTTCCAACCCCCACCTACCTCCATTAACTCCCCACAACTTCCCACAACCCCTCTTTAATCCTCACCTAGTCCCAAGGAAGTTCCACCACTCAAAACCCCACCCTCCAACCACCACCTACCTCTTTCACTTCCCTAAGCATATCTCCACCTTCCCAAGGCTGAATTAACTCATTCCAAAGCCCAAATTCGAATCTCCCCATCCATCCTTGCTCCCTAGGTCGCACCCCTCCTCTCCCCTCAAGCCAAGTTCACCCCCCTCCTCTCTTCTCCACTCCAGCTTTGTGTGCAGGCCGACCTGCAGATTAGCACTCTATTGCAGCGACGTCCACGACTGCATCCTGGTTCTGCTGGTGGCGTGGCCTAACTTTCTGGAAAGGCCTCCCTGTGCTCTTCGCAGGCGAGGTGGAATCACTCCATTCTGAGTTCGTGGCCGTCCGTGAAGGCTGTTCTTCCCCGACTGCGCAGAACTTCTCAGACCAAAAGCCAGAGCGGCAGAGAAGACTCTCCCACGACGAACCTTGAAGTAATCAGCCTTCAGGGTCTTCTACAAAGATCTTCCTCCCTCTGTCAGCGTCCAGGAACAGAAGGCAGAGCTCCGTTCGGCATCCGACAATCAGAGATATTAATTTTCTACCACAACCACGCCGGTCTGCCTCCTCACAGTCTGCCCCGACCACCGTCCACTTCTCTGGACACCCAGCTCCTCTCCGACATCAGAAGACTTCCCCGTTTGTTTTTCTGTAAAGTAGACTCGTCAACGATTCCAACGAGTCCAGCGGTGCCAGATTTGGAGCTCAGGAGCAACCGTGACTGCTTCTGCAACCTGCTGTTTCAGACTGAGCTCGGCCAGAGACCAGAGCTGCATCCATCTTCCAGTCGCCGGAGCAGTCAGCCCCCAAATCAGAACGTCGTCCAAAAATTCAGGCTACACCCCTCTCCGGTTAGCAATCTTTTGGCGCAAGTCTCATCAGATTCTGAGCTCGGTGGATTTATTGGCTGCATCAACATTGACTCCCTGTCCAGAATTACAGAAGCTACACAGAATCGGCGAAGCTCGGAAACTCGGTTTCCTTTGCATCTCTCCCCACCCCGCTTGGCCGGCTGAAGGCCCCTCCCTGTGTGGAGGTAGTTTTGAATGTATTAAGCATAACCCCCACCCCAAGATCACCCCTCCTGCGTGAGGAGTAGTGCTGTACCGTTTGTAATTTCAGGTCAAGCTACACCGCCGCGGCGTGTTGGGATCCACCGCCTCCCCGCTCGCCCTCGTCTCCGAGCGGGACCGGTTTCTTCAAACCGGTCGAGTAAGTGCTCTAAACCCTTGCTCATTGTGCTTGTCTTTCAATGTTTGTTTCTTAGCTCCGCTGGTTGTGCGAGAGAGAGCCCGATCCTCAAGCCCCGTTGCCTTGAGTGATCACCGTGGGAAGAGTGAAACCGGTGCCCTTGGCACTTTGTTGGCCCCATTGAATTGGGTTCCACATCCTTTTGGGAATCAAGCCTTGGCCTTGCTGGCCCTCTACCAGCAAGGGCCCAACCCCACATCTTCACCTTGGCATTGCCAAGTTACCCTGGGCTTGGGTGAGCGACGAGAGAGCGGCGGCCCAAATTAGCCCATTTAGAATGCGAATGTGCTTGCTTGCTTAAGTCCAAGATTGTGTCACATCAAGTGGTATCAGAGCAAGTTCACAACTTGTCTCTCCACAAGTTGGTCCTAGGGCATGTTTATGCATTTAGAGTCCTCGGTTGCATCTCCCATGTCAACTAGAATGGCCACTTCATACCCGTCATATTCATCCCCATCAACTTTCCCAAGAAGCCCAAATCCTCATGGAAGCTCCATTGCCAACAAAGTGGGTAGCAACACCTCTATCATAGAAGCCCTACCTAATGTCCTTAATCGGCTTGAAGATATCATGTCTCGACTCGACCGACTTGAAGGAAATAGCCGTGCACCAAGAGTGAATGAGAGTGACCTTTGGGGAAATCTAGAAACCATATTTTTAGAACACTTGAAAATCAAAACCCCCGCCTTTGATGGATCCAACAGCCCAAGCCTTTACATAGATTGGGAGATTTCCCTAAACCAATTCTTTAAAAGTTGCCCCTTGAACGATGAAAGGAGAATGAGGCTAGCCAAGGCACACCTCTCCAAACAAGCTAAAACTCATTGGTTAGTTGTGGAAGGTTTAAGAAGGATCCGCAGGGAGGCCCCCATTAGCACTTGGGATGAGATGAAGGTCGAGCTTAGGAAAACCTACACTCTCCAACCCTCTCCCTCCTACTCAAATCACAAAAGCCCAAGGAGTACTTCAACTCCTTCATCCCCACCCGGTCAATCCAAGACCCCAATCACCCATTCCCTACCACTTCCCATCTCTCCCACCCCAACCACTACATTTACACCCCACCTCCAAGTCCACACCACAACCATAGGCCCCCATACCCAATTGGGCCCCATGGCCAACTCTCCACCTAGGCCCATGGTAACCCCCACCACTACCTCTCCATCACCCCCAAAAAGAGACACTCCTCCCAAAACAAATCAACCCAAACCCCTTCAACCCACCCATCTTCCTCTCCCTACCCCAATCCAACTCCCACCAAAGCCTCCACTACTACCCTCACCTATCCTAACCCAAGTTTCCCACTACCTACCACCCCGGATACACCATGCCCCAATCATCACCACACCCTCAAAAGCCCCTCTCACCTCCTTGGAAGAAGAACCCATACCCCACCCCATAGTGGTGAACACTCCAAACCCACTCTCCACCTTGGAGGAAACCCAAGCCCAAATTGAAGAAGAAACAACACATGAGGGTCTTCACCTTACATCACCCTCTCTAGTTGGGACCAAGCTCATCTTAGGAGAACCCATTGTTAGTTAGCTAAAGGAGAGCCCAATTGGAGAGACCCGGGCCCATATTTTCCCTCCCATAGAACAAGACCTTCCCTTAGTGCCCTTCTTCTCCTATCACACCACAATCCAAGCATCCTATCAAGTGGAGACCTTAGAAGACCTTCTCAAGGGCATAGCATGGCAATTAGAGATGACTAGCATGTTGACCCCTATGGTAGAACAACCTAGGAGCCTTAGCCTCCTACACCTATGCATAGGGTCTATCACCTCAGTTTGCACCATTGGTTGCTACACTAGCGACCTCCTTCTATTCCTCCCTACACCCGATGAGCCCAACCTTCTCCTCGATTTAGAGCTTCTTATCTCGGGTAGAAAGCCAAGCCCTCCACTCATGGCCGACCCACTTGTCAAGAACATTGGCCCAACTATCATGGAGAAGGATGACTTAGCACATTTTAAGGATCTTGAGCACATGGAGTTCCTCCCCCTAGATGACCCATTTTATGATCCATATGATCCATTCCAATGGGAGTCAAGGGACTCATATGACCCAACCATCTTACCAACCACCCACCCTTTCCTATCCTCACCCACCATATTGGGCCAAACCCACCTCATCCATGACTCGGGTTATACCTTGGGAGCCATGACCTTGGGCCATATATCCCTAGGTAATCAGGTTGTACCCCACCCCATGATGACTACCTTCTTAGATCCATTCGATCCTTTCCAATGGGAGTTCAAAGGTTGTCCCACACTTATACACATGGAAGTCACCTTTGGGAAAAGCATGCATGTGTCTAGGCTTACCATACCCCTTGGCATGAACACTATGTTGGGTCCATTCATTCATATCACCCACATATCAAGTAGAAAGTATGAGTGGTCCACATTCGGATGTCATGGTCCTCCTTCATTCATCATGGATCTTAAGCATGTCAAAAGTATCTACGGATGTCCGGGTCCCCCCACATTCATCACCACTTTGCATGATAGGTTCACCTACGAGTGCCCCGGCCCACCTAGGCCCACCAAAGTCTACATGACAACATTGCATGATAAGTCCACATATGGTTGCCCCGGCCCTCCAAAATCCATCAAAGGCTTCTTGGCATCAAAGCATGATCGGTCTACTTTCGGTTGCCCAGGTCCACCCATCACCCCTAGAATGTCAACATTCACGAAATTGCATGAAAGCCTTTGCAAGCACATAAGCAAAAAGAATGAGGCTTATAAGAGGCGGGCCGACTCTCATCGGCGTCACCGAGACTTCCATGAGGGTGACTTTGTGATGGTAAGGACGGAGAGGCTCTCCCCGGGAGCCAACTCTAAACTGAGGCCACGTGGGGCTGGTCCCTTCTAGGTCTTGAGGCGCATCGGTGCAAATGCCTACGAGTTAGATCTCCCTGAGGAGTATGCAATAAGTCCCACATTCAATGTGGCCGACCTAGTGTCATATAAGGGACCCATGGTGGTACCTAGTGAGGAGATTGAGCCCACTTCTTCCCTTGAGAGAGCACCCACCCGTGAAGAGAGATCACCAGCCAAGAGAGCCCAGCGTGAACAAATTGAACAAATATTGGATGAACAAGTCACTACCACTCGGAGCAAGGTATACGAGCGCTATCTCGAAAGGTGGATGGATCGGACTCGTTCGGAAGACTTGAGGGCAGTACCACTTCTACACCCTCCAAGGAGGGAATGACACTTACTCGACGGAGTCGAGTTCTCCGCACCCCGGGAGTATGATGGGGACATCACCTCCCATGCCCATGTTCACAGCTCGTCTCCTCGCCCCGGTTGCATCCGGCATGGTTTAGTCATTTAATTTTAAGTCCTATGTAATTTTATTTGAGTCATTTGATGTATTTTCCCTTTTATTTGAGTCATGTTCCTAGGTCTTGCATTTATTTTCCTAAGTTTGAGTGTCATTAAATTGTGTAATGTGCTATTGGGCCCAATTCTTCGGGCTTGGCCCATGAGCCCCCCCTACCCCTTCGGTTATTTGTTATTGAGTCTTTTGTAAGGGACTTATTGTAAAATGTGGGTTTCCTATATATAGGGCCCCATTTCCTTCATTTGGAGGTAATGAATCAATGAATGAAAAAACTTGCCATTTTGAGAGTTTACACTCCTTATCTAGTGGAGAGATTCCATTTTTTAGGTGAGAAACCCTAGGGGAGAGATTCCCCACCCTTCCCTCTCTTAATCTCTCTTTTTCACTCCACTTTCTCTCTCCTCAACACCCAAATTCGAATTTTCTTCTCTCTCCTCCCCCTCTCAACCACTTCCAACCCCCACCTACCTCCATTAACTCCCCACAACTTCCCACAACCCCTCTTTAATCCTCACCTAGTCCCAAGGAAGTTCCACCACTCAAAACCCCACCCTCCAACCACCACCTACCCCTTTCACTTCCCTAAGCATATCTCCACCTTCCCAAGGCTGAATTAACTAATTCCAAAGCCCAAATTCGAATCTCCCCATCCCTCCTTGCTCCCTAGGTCGCACCCCTCCTCTCCCCTCAAGCCAAGTTCACCCCCCCCTCCTCTCTTCTCCACTCCAGCTTTGTGTGCAGGCCGACCTGCAGATTAGCACTCTGTTGCAGTGACGTCCACGACTGCATCCTGGTTCTTCTGGTGGCGTGGCCTAACTTTCTGGAAAGGCCTCCCTGTGCTCTTCGCAGGCGAGGTGGAATCACTCCATTCTGAGTTCGTGGCCGTCCGTGAAGGCTGTTCTTCCCCGACTGCGCAGAACCTCTCAGACCAAAAGCCAGAGTGGCAGAGAAGACTCTCCCACGACGAACCTTGAAGGAATCAACCTTCAGGGTCTTCTACAAAGATCTTCCTCCCCCTGTCAGCGTCCAGGAACAGAAGGCGGAGCTCCGTTCGGCATCCGAAAATCAGAGATATTAATTTTCTACCACAACCACGCCGGTCTGCCTCCTCACAGTCTGCCCCGACCACCGTCCACTTCTCTGGACACCCAGCTCATCTCCGACATCATAAGACTTCCCCGTTTGTTTTGCTGCAAAGTAGACTCGTCAACGATTCCAACGAGTCCAGAGGTACCAGATTTGGAGCTCAGGAGCAACCATGACCGCTTCTGCAACCTGCTGTTTCAGACTGAGCTCGGCCAGAGACCAGAGCTGCATCCATCTTCCAGTCGCCGGAGCAGTCAGCCCCCAGATCAGAACGTCGTCCAAAAATTCAGGCTGCACCCCTCTCCGGTTAGCAATCTTTTGGCGCAAGTCTCATCAGATTCTGAGCTCGGTGGATTTATTGGCTGCATCAACATCAACTCACTGTCCAGAATTACAGAAGCTAGACAGAATCGGCGAAGCTCGGAAACTCGGTTTCCTTTGCATCTCTCCCCACCCCGCTTGGCCGGCTGAAGGCCCCTCCCTGTGTGGAGGTAGTTTTGAATGTATTAAGCATAACCCCCACCCCAAGATCACCTCTCCTGCGTGAGGAGTAGTGCTGTACCGTTTGTAATTTCAGGTCAAGCTACACCGCCGCGGCGTGTGGGGATCCACCGCCTCCCCGCTCGCCCTCGTCTCCGAGCGGGACCGGTTTCTTCAAACCGGTCGAGTAAGTGCTCTAAACCCTTATTCATTGTGCTTGTCTTTCAATGTTTGTTTCTTAGCTCCGCTGGTTGTGCGAGAGAGAGCCCGATCCTCAAGCCCCGTTGCCTTGAGTGATCACCGTGGGAAGAGTGAAACCGGTGCCCTTGGCACTTTGTCGGCCCCATTGAATTGGGTTCCACATCCTTTTGGGAATCAAGCCTTGGCCTTGCTGGCCCTCTACCAGCAAGGGCCCAACCCCACATCTTCACCTTGGCATTGCCAAGTTACCCCGGGCTTGGGTGAGCGACGAGAGAGCGGCGGCCCAAATTGGCCCATTTAGAATGCGAATGTGCTTGCTTGCTTAAGTCCAAGATTGTGTCACATCAGGTTGGGACAGATTGTCTGGACCTCATCAATTATCCCTTCCCGATAGAAGAAGAAGGCACCCTCGCACGGAGCTGGCGTCCTGAGATAGACCCGACGTGTCCTTATCGCACCTTCTTGAGGAGAGAGGAGCGTAGGCCCAAAAATTACAAGGACACTACATGGTTGTATGTTCTTCTCCGAACGCATGGATTGAAGGCAGAGGACCCGACTGTTGCCATTCTTGATAAGCGTCTGCACATCTCTTTACATTATGCTGACGGGTGGGGCATGGACGACTTCAACCTTTACTACCACCTCACCTTCAAGCAACATGCGGACCTGGCTCATCTGGCAGATCGCTGCGTGAAAGTCGGTGATGTCTGCTGGTTGGCTCGGGAAGCGGCTCGCTAGGACAAGGAGTCGTCTCTAACCTACTTGCCATTGTCACTGTGGTTGTACACTGGGCCCCTTGGCACATTGCTTCCCTGATGGGGACATCGAGACAAGACCGTCCGCATTTTATTTGCATTTATGTCCTTTCATCTTTGTATGTATACCCTTGTGTTATATGGGTACGTAATTGTAAGTCTTAGTGGGTTTATATGTAAAATTCCTGTAGGCCCAAGCAAGGGGACCCTCACCCCTTTCCCATTGGTCCACCTAGACCATGTGGGGCTGGTCAACCATCTTAGGTGGCCATCTAGAAGGTTGGAATGCCAATTGACCACATGGTAGACAAGTGGTTAAAAAATTCAAAGGTAGGCTACCTACCTTTCCTACCTTGTCCCCCCATTAGAATTAATTAGGAATTTCATTTTTTTTATTTTATTTGGATTAAATATGAAGTCCCTTAAATGCCCCTCCAGATCCTAGATCTAAGGGTATTCATGGTCTTTTTTTATTTATTATATAAGTCATGTATTTCTATTATTCTAGAATTAATGAAAGTGAAAAAAGTATTGTGCAAGAGCCCCCCCTTGTGGGAATTTCGACCTCCCCTCTCTCCCCCCCTGGTTTTCTTCATCCCCAACCCCCAATTCTAGAGTGGAACCCTTCTATCTCCTCCCCCTCAATCTTTGAGTTCATCTCCAGTGCCGCCGCCGCCGTTCGTGCCGCCTTCAAGCCGCCGCGAAGTCGACTTCGGTGTTCTGTCCATCCTGGACAGAAGCTTCTTCTCGGAATTCCTTCTATCAACTCCGACATCCTCTTGATCTGAAATTTTCAGAGGTTGTTCCTATCTTGTATTCCCATATCTACAAAAAACTTTAGGTCCAAAATCCCTCGTTTAGTATTTTTCCATTTTCGTACATCTTTCATTCCCAGATCTGTTTTGTCTCTATCTACAGTGACAGCAGCCCTGTGTTTCTCACCTCCGACCCTCTTTTTAATTTTTTCAAACCCTCTCAATTTTAATGAAGGTTCCTTCTATCAACCCCTCCACCCATAATTTTTCTTGATTTTTGATCCACCCTCTATCCATTTTTAAAAATTCGTGTTCTATCTCTGCTACAGTGCTTTCAGTCAATTCCCAGATCCGACCACCCTCTAGTCCAAAAATCAGAACAAATCCCCGTCATCTTGAAACCCTTCCTAAAAAATATTTCCGGTTTCCTCTCTTGATTTCCTACAAATTTGCTGAAGACCACAACTTCAGATTCGGACGTTCACATATCGGTCAAAGGCATTTCTTAGACAAATTCTCTACTGATCTGAGAGTCCGGTCACTGTACAATAGTAACTCAAAAATTCATTAAAGCCTAGATCTGTGTAGATCCAGGCCAGATCTTCAATCCTATATTGAAGTATTTGAAGTTAGCTTTCCAACGGCACCATTTTCGTGTCGATCCGACATTGGGGCTGATCGCAGTGTCCGTTCTCGTCGGGACGCGCGCTGAAAACCAGAAGCTACAAATCCGTGGCCGGTTATTCCGACCGGTGCCGAACGGAGCCGCCCGGCCTCCGGCCGGTGAACCAGCGCGCCTCCACTCCAGGGAGCGCTCATCCAGGCATCCAAGACTACAGCGGTGCCACCGGGTCCCACACGGCCCCTCCGGACAGCACGTGGGCCCCACAGCCACAAGTTCGGGTGCTGCCGAAGAGACGCGAGAAGCCGCCCGTCAACCCGAATTCGGTCCTCCCAGACCCCATTGTGTAGCCCTTTACCTCCCTGCATGGAGTGGGCAGCGAGTTGTATTGCTGTAATATTGTGTATTATTGTTCCGGGAGTACGAGTTTCGGCCGGGTCCGTCGTCCCCACGCCGAGCGCGTGGAGGTATCGTGTTGGCTCCTTGCTTGGCATTTTGCTTACTTCATATATATTTGTTTATGCCGCTGCTAGAGAGCATGTGTAGGGATATCTAGCTCGCTTTATCTATTCATTACCGCTGCTGCGAGAGAGTGCGAGACCGTCCCGTGACCCGATCCGGGCACACGAGAGAGCCGATCACCCTAGCTCATTGCCGGTTTCTCAATCGCGCACATCCGACGCTTCCCTCGTTAAGGGACAATCGCGAGCTTGTCGTGTCTGTCATCTCGTCCCGCATCATTCCCTATTTCTATTTTCTTAGTTATGCCTCTTCATGGTGTTCACTGTGCTAATTGATGATGACTATTTTTGCAGAGCACCCGTCCGACGTCCTATTGTCCCATTATAGGAATCTTCTCCGATTCGTACCGAAGCCTCCTCACTTCGAGGAAGTAGATCCGGCCCCCACCACTACACCTCTGCCAAAGGCTGGAAAGTGGACCCGGGTGAAGTCGCCGGTAAAGGAGGCATTGGTTGCCGCTAAGGTGGCCGAGCGATAGAAGGCGAAGCGGTGGAAGACGGAGGCTACTCCTGCCTCAACAGTCATCCATCCAGTTCCTCCACCCCATCTTTTAAAGAGTTTGCCGCCGCTCAGGTGGAACCGAGCCAACCTGCAGGTTAGGACTTCTAGCCTTTGAAGCTCTTCAAGGCTTGTTTGCATATCAAGAGGGACCCTCTTGTAATATGTGTGTACCTTTGTTTCAACCGTCCCGGAGAAGTCTATGTCCATCTCTATTCCTGGTGTGGGTAAGGCTAGGGTTTACAAGACAGTGTAGCCTGTTGAAGCAACTATTTTCAAACCAACCCCTGCTGCAGAAGTCGAGGAGGGTACTCTTCTTCGTTATCTTGGTCGATCTCCATCATTTCTCATGACCCTACGGGCCCGGTTTAATCCAAATCATGCTTCACTTGGCAGGAGCCGATTGTTGTGCCCCTTAGGCACAAGCATGTGCTATGTTGAATTGATGATAGCAATGCTGTTTTGTTTTGATGATTGCAACACAGTGAGTGCATTATGATATTATGTTTTGTTTTGATGATGGCATGTTGATTTGAATGCTTGAGTGTGTTATATCTGATTTAGTCTATGGAGATTGCATGTGTGTGCCATGTTTGATATCCTTGATGGGTCGACTCCCTCAGACTGTCCATCTTATTTAGTGTCTCATGCAGCGTCAACGCTGTGAGTGTGTCTCAAGTCTACAGCGTCAACGCTGTGAGTGTGTACACAGCATTCTCAAGTCTGCAGCGTCAACTCTATAAGTCTATACAGTGGTTCAGCAAGTGTGTACATCGCTTAGTGTAAGCATGGCGAAGTCCAAAGTCTATACATTGCTGCTTTGCATTGGACTTAAAGTCCATACATTGACAAGCCTGTACAATGGCTGCAGCATGCTCGCATAAGTCTATACATTGCATCTTAGCATGTTTGCACAGCACATCATCAAGTCTGGACATTGGTTGCACTCAGAGTCTATTCACTGCTTCATGCGTTGCATTCTAAGTCTAGACAACATTGCACGATGAGTCTTCATATTCAAAGTATGTACATTGGTCTTCACCTAAAGTCCACACATTGGCCTTCAGGATTGGAAAGCCTATACATCGTGAAGTCTTCACACTGGCCTTTGAATCATGTCTGTACATTGTCAGTGTATCATATTAGGTCTGTACAGAGTCTTGTTGAAAGTCTGTACATCGTCCTCTTATTCATGCATAGCTTGCATTGTTCATGAACTCTGTACAGCCCAAGCCTATACATCGCATCATATTGTTCATGCAGTGTCTTGGTGAAGTCTATACATCGTTCACTGTACAAGTCCATACAATGCATGCACTTACATTCAAGTCCACACATTGATGCACTGTAGATAGCTCGAGGTGAAGTCTGTACAGCCATTGCCTTCATATAGGAAGTCTGTACATCCTACTGCACTGTAGCTTTCACGGAACCAAGTCTATACACTGCTGCACGTTGTGTTTTATCGAAGTCTGCACATTGCTGAATGATCTGCAAGTCTGTACACTGGTCGAGCATTCAAGTCTGAACATTGGCCAAGTCTACACATCGGCACTGTAGCTTGCTTAGCTCAAGTCTATACATCCGTTTGCACAGCACATGAACTCTATACATTGCACTGTTCATGCACGGCACAGCATGTCTGCACAACGTCCGTCTCATTTAGCGTCTAAGGCAAGTCTATACACTGGAAATTGAAGTGTGTACATTGAGCATCTCATTGAGCGTCTCACGTAAGTCTATACATCACATTGGGCTTCAGGCTTTACAAGTCTGTACAGAGCTTTCGTCTCATGCATTGTCTAAGCTAAGTCCATACGTTGGACTGTAGCATCTTTACCCACGTTCTATGCTTCAAGTCTATACAGACCTTGATTCGCTCAAGTCTGTACAGCGGCTGTCTTCACATAGGAAGTCAGTACAGCCGTTCACCTTGTGAAGTCTAGACATTTGATGTGCATGGTCTTGAAGCATTTAGGAAGTCTGTACATTGGACTGCATTGCATTGCATTGCATTCATCAGTTGTGAAGTCTGTACATCGAGTCAAAGTCTGCACATTGCATTCTCTTCAGCAAGTATGTACTGCGAGTGACTTCATATATGAAGTATGTACATTGCACAGCACTGCTTATATGATGTCTATACATTAGGCAGAGACGCATAAAGTCTATACAGTGCCTCAGGCTGAGCAAGTCCATACATTGGTCGGTGGAAAGTCTGTACACTTAGAAGTTTGTACATCCACCGTCTTCCTCAGCGTCTCATGCATAAGTCTGTACAGTCAGTGCAGGTTAAGCATCGTCTCATTTTGCGTCTCAGTTTGCAAAGTCTATACATTGCTGCTGAACGCAAGTCTATACACTGCACTGGAGCATGCATCTCATGCAAGTCTGTACATCGCCTTTGACGAAGGGCATTGAAGTCTATACACTGGCTTTGAGCTGAAGTCTAGACATTGCTTCAGGCTGAGCAAGTATATACATTGCATGTTCTTTTAATAAAGTCCATACACTGAGCAAGTATATACATTGTTTGCCTGCCGATTGAAGAGTCTATACATTGCATTTGTTCATGGCTGCAAGTCTATACATTGTGTGTCTTGTTCAGCTAAGTATATACATCAGACGAGTCTGCATAGGCCAATTCCATACACTGTTAAGTGTATTGCATGCATCTGTTCTAAAGTCTATACATTGGTTTAGGCAGAGCAAGTCTGTACATCGCACAACATTCATACTTTCATTTTATTGTGCATCCTCTTCAAAACGAAGTGTGTACACTCGTTGGCTAACTGTTGAAGTCTGTACACTCGATTGTTAACTTCAAGTCTATACACTCAATCTGCATCTTGCCTATACACACTTTGTTAACAGACTGAACCAAGTATATACATCCAACTGATATCTTCGTATGTCTGTCTGACAGGCTCTGCTCGTGGAGGCTAATGAATAGCACGTGATCCGAGGCTGAAGGACTGACAGGAAGATGACACGTGGCCAAAAGTTCTGGGCGGGAAATGTGGAAGTCACGCGCGCCCAGTGCTACTCCTCTTTCTGGCTACTGTTATAAAAGGAAGCCTTCGTCCACAGATGAAGGCCAATCGAAGTCTTGAGAGCAGAAGCAGAAGAGCAGAGTGTAGAGACTTCGATCCAGCAGAAGAGAAGAAGAAAAGAGTGAAGAAAAGAAAGAGAGACAGAGAGTAGAGAAGAAGAAGAAAAAGAAAGAGAAAGAGAGATCGAGAGTTGAGAAGAAGAGATCAGCTGAAGATTGTCTCAACTGGACCGTGGATCAAATCCAGGCCAGTCAGCTCTTGTAGAGAGCCACATTTGTGCTTCATTTCATTACAGCTTTCCGGTGCTGTGTTGTTTCCCTTTTGTGTTTTCCTTTTATCCCTTCTTCAAGCTGTTAGTCAGCGGGTTTTGCAGAGGTGCTGCCTCTGGACGGCCAAGCTGTATTGCCCAGCGGTTTGCAGTGGAGGATTCCACTGGACAGCAAGCTGTGTTGCTCAGCGGGGCGAGGAGGATTCCTCGGACGGCAAGCTGTGTTGCCCAGCGATTGTATGACATGCTGTGATGCCCAGCTGTTCAAGCTGTGAGTCAGCAGGAAGCCACACTCGGGTTGAGTGTGGGGTGGATGTAGGTCTGCTGGACCGAACCACCTAAAAACCCTCTTGCATTGTGGTTTGTTTTGTTCTATTTGTGCTTCCGCTAGATGAATGCATAGGGGCGCTCAACTGTCTGCTTATAGGTTGAGTAGATGAGTGTTCTAATTTGTCTTGTTAGTATTCCAGTTTTTAAGTGAGTGAAATCTTATTTTGGGTGAAGGTTTTTAATTGGGCGAATTTTTGAAAGGCTATATTCATTCACCCCCCCCTCTGAATACTGCACCGAACCCAACACCGATGTAGTAGCCACTCAGTCGATGGTGGCTCATGTGGTACCCCCGTTTAAGGAAACATATGTGAGAAGGGGGCCAAGGTCTAGGAAATCACCATTGTTGAGCCCATGTGATGACGTGTCGGCCACAGACCCTGAGCCCGAAGCTCCCTTTCCTGCAAGAGGAGTGCCCGTCCCATCCAAGTCTTTGTCGGGTGAAAAGGTATATTATGACTATTCTTCTGACGACCCACTCCGAGACGAGGGCATACCTGGGGAAGCCGTACCTCCCGCATTGGTCTTGAAAGCCCCAATATTATCCGCTTCTCTAAGCTTGGTGAAGGAGGCATTTGTAAGTGTAGATTTGTTTATTCGGGCTCCCCCTGAGGCTATTAACTGATGATGGGTTTTTGAATTTGACAGGGACAGGCCCCACCAAAGGCTACGGAGATCCGCATCCCAGGCATAGAGGTTGCTCAATAGGAGAAAGATACGGCAGCCTTGGACCAACTCGCATCGGCAGTCAAAATCTTGCAGTAGGAGGAGACCACAGTAGGTTCAGACGCTCTCGCGCCAAAAATCGAGTCACCACAGCAAGAAGGGGCGGTAGTGGCCTCATAAGCCCTTGCCCCAGTCGTCGAGGTAGTCTGCCAAGTGGAGACCACGATGGACCTAGAGGCTTCTACCGCAGGACTCGAGGCGGTGCACTAGGGAGGGGCTACGGTGGCTTCAGAAACTCCTGCTTGGGCCGTGGAATCACTCTCACCAGAGGGCACCACAATTCCGTCTCAAAGAGATGCAATGTTGGAAGAAAGTTCGGTGTCAATAGTCGAGGTAATAAATTGTGGCCTTTCGATATTTTGTAGATTCGCCGGACTTTGCCATGCTGCGCACATCTGACCCGATCCTTTCTTGGCATGTACAGGCTCAAGGGTTGTCGGGAGGGGTGATCGAGGCAGAGCAAGAAGTAGGTACCCCAGAGGTAGCATCGGGTCAAGCTGTCGCACTTGCTTCATCTTCTGCTGATGCGGCGGCCGTTATTTCACCCGAGCCGGCCATCGTGGCTAAATCAAGGGTTGCCGCGATAGTCGAGGAGGATCAACCCCTGATGGAAACCGCTACGGTCATCTCTTCCTCGGCCGGTGAATTGACAGTAACTTTCCCCGGGTTTAACACGACGACCGATCAGGGCCTTGGGGAGATGGAGAAAAGAAATCAGACTTCTGTCGTGGAAGGATCGGGCGAACCTTCCGAAGCATCCCCCGAGCCGATGACTGTAGCTGTGGTCAGGGACAAGCCCCGGAGCTCGATGCGTCGGTCCATTCTTCCTTTGGCCGATATGCTAATGTTAGTTTCTTCCACAGGGGATGCCGTGACAGATGTGAACTCCGCAAAAACATCAGAGGCGGACCAACAAACCACAGCGGGGGGGTTGGAAGATTCAGTAGTGATCCCGCCTACGCCTTCAGCTATAGCCGATCAGGAGTTAGCTCTTGAATTACCGGCGCAGGCCCAACTAGCCTTGGAGCTTCCCTCTTCGTCGATCGTGGTTGATACCGAGCTATGGGCGGTAGTGGACAGCGTCGTTGAGTTCAATCCACCAACCGTACCTTCGATAGGCCATGCTGCCTCGGACTTGCCGGTCCGCCAGACCCTATTGACGTTGTGGTCCATGATGTTTGCTGACCTTTCACTCATGTACCGGGGGGTACACACCGTGGTCATGCAGCTGACCGGGGCCTTGCATATGATGGGTTGCCCGCTGGAGGAGTGGTTGATGTGAAACGACCTAAGGATGCAATGATGATCTGATACAATTTGATGTGACACGAGGTCGAGAAAGGACTTCAAACTGTCAGCCGGAGGGTAGGAAGGCGAGGTGACTAGAGAAGAACGGAGGAGCTCGGCCGGGGGCTCACACCCATCCCCATCTCAGGGATGATGTAGTCGCGCTCTTCAATTCTTCTATGCGGTGATGGCGGTTGCAGGTGTTGCAGTTGGCATGGCGGTGGTGATGGACGACGACGGCGGTTGAACGGTGAATGAGGAAGATCGTGGAGCTTCGATGGGGCTTCACACCCGTCCTCTTCTCGAAGACGATGCACCAGAGCTTCACGGACGACCTTCATGGTGGACGAAGTGGGGTTGGGCCTCTCACTCGGGGTTCCAAAAATTGGAGAACACACAAGCCATGGCTAAAATTCAAACTTTTTTCATTGCATTCTATATTTTCTCCATCGTGGGTTTACATTTGTTTAAATAGAAAATATGGGGAGGGGAATGGGCAACTTAGAATACCAAGAGCCATGGTTCCTACGAGGAGTACCTAATAAATGCACATAAGTGCAACCATATATATGTATATCTAAGACAAAAGAACTAAATACTACCTAGGAAACCTAAGGGGCATGGGTTCCTATGTGGGTTTCTAAGATTTATATATATATATATATATATATATATATTACAAATGATTACTAATGACAAAAGAAAACACTACACATGAGGCCCACTCTATATATGGCCCAATAAACAAAAGACAACTTAGACATTAATTTATATTTGATAGTTTTGCCGATGCCGCTTGAAAATCCCGTCAAACCCCTCCGCTTGGAGGAGGTTCGACCTCGAACCTCGTAGCTCAAGATCCCGATCTGATGGAACAGCCCGGTTCCCTAAGCTCTGATACCATTTGATGTGAAACAACTTAAGGATGCAATGATGCTCTGATACCAATTGATGTGACACAACCTAGGACCTAGATTACAAGCAACGTAACGGACACGGCAATGTCACACAAGCGGACTCACTCGCGTTTGGCACACTCGGATCCGTAGGTGGACCGGCGATGGGGTGCGGGTCCGAGATTGGACTCGGAGATTTCCAAGGGTATGGCTAGCTTGGGGAGGACCCCTAAGGGCAAGGGGTTGCCCAAATTCATGGGCGATCAGCACGCCGAGGGCGTGGGTAAATTGATCTCGCTCACAACTCACCCGCGGTGGACACTCACATAGTAGCAATTTGAGTCCGAGCACTCCTCATCGACCGACGGCACACTAGAAGCAATACTAATCAAGCACAAGTAATCCAGCCTAGGAGGGTGGTCAGGAGCTCATGTCACACCCCGAGCGCGGAAGATTACCCGGAGGCGTGACGCGTCTATATAGATAGTGTCAATCATGTAAATATCAGAGTGCGTAAATAACTAAGATTTTACTCAAAATTAATACAAATAGTACGAGCTGACAATTGTCACAACTAATCAAAGGACAAATACATATGTTCCCAGAGTCCAACGACTAGGCTTCAAATCTTAAGCAGTTCTAATCAAGTTGACTAATACAAATGACATAGATGAATTGATACAACTGACATAAGTGAACTAATACAATAACACAAAGGACATGACAATTTATTAACTTCACTCTAACACTCATCACTCAGTCTCATTCTCTTCCGAGTGTTGGTTGACATCCAAATTACCTGAAAATATTAGAAAACAACTAGATGAGCGAATCGCTCAGTAGGAATTACATCTCAAGATTTAACATACTTTAAGTGGTTTACGAGTTCAATTAATGTCAGTAAAGCTATGCATGTAGATGAGTAGATATCAAGGATTGTAAAAATCGACAAGAGTAGTGAAGGAATAACAAGTTAGAGTACAAGGATTCCAACTTTAATGTAGCAATAGCAAGAGATTCAAACAAGTAATAACTGGAATTAACGAAATCTTCCCAAGAGAGTAAGAACTCATGTCAAGCAAGTAATAGAAAGTAATATAAATTCAAGCATGTAAAACTGGAATTGGCTATTTATCAATTTTATTCAAGCAAAACTTTACCCTTCTGCGGGTCTCAAGTCAAATCAATCAAGTAATATCACGATAATGAGTGGAAAGTCTAGCAAGAAAGTACTCCGGTGTAATGCCAAACACCGTGGTCAATAAACTCCCATGGGCACAAGTACCTTCGGGTGCTCCCCCCAGGACCAGACCGAGCCCTATATGCACATCATTTATCATGTTTGTTGACATCCACTCTTATTTATAGCCAATATGGAATTTCAAGGTTTGACCAGTATGATATATATAAGGTGGAATTATGGAATGGAGTCCAAGGGCGCATTTATGTGTAGGGATGAACTAGGAGTGGAAACCAGTAACGTTTGATACACGAAAAAAAAACTAGATAAGAGAGGTGCCTTATGGGCCACCTGACAATTTTAGAAACGACACCCTTACTGTGGGATGCCCTTTCTGGGAATTATACAGGGTTTAGAGGACCCTGTCAGGAGTTAAATATCACTTCTCAGGCTGCCATCTATCAGTGGAGATGGCAAAAGAGAAGGCCTAACGATCAGGTTAACGTAATGAGTCGGCTGTATCGACTCAGTAGTTCATCGCGTCAACCCTGCAGTTCATCGCGTCAACCCTGCAAACAGGTTGGGTCGACCCTGTGAACAGGCAGGGTCGACTCTGCAGTTCATCGCGTCAACGCGGTGAATAGGCAGGGTCGACCCTGTGAACAGGCAGGGTCGACTCTGCCGTTCACTGCGTCAACGCAGTGAACAGGCAGCGTCGACCCTGTCAACAGGCAGGGTCGACTCTACCGTTCACTGTGTCAACGCAGTGAACAGGCAGGGTCGACTCTGCCAACAGGCAAGGTCGACCCTGTCAACAGGCAGGGTCGATACTTTCTTTTGTGCCCCAGTTTTCATGCCCTTCCAATCCTCCTTTCACTCTGAGTTCTTCACAAAAGTTCTTCTTCTCTTGTAGATATAGATTTTCTTCTTCTACCACATCTTCAATTCTTCTTAGTTTTTATGTTATAATTAATTTTCTACAGTTCTATTTTTTTACTCAGTAACTGTTCACCTGCGCCTATAGATCTCGTTTTTTCACATTTTTCACATTCTTCCTCTCATTTTCTCTCTCTTCACTCTTCATAAAACTTCTTCCTAACCTTCCAATCTATGACTTTCTCTTCTTTCACATATTCTCATTCTCTCTAGATTTTTCATTATTTTCCTTCTTAGAACCCCCTATTTTCAATATCATTTCATTGTGCTTTCAACTTGGTCTTTTTCCACTTGGCCTCTTTCAACTTGGTCTTTTTCCATATTTTTCATCCTCTTGACTACAATTTCTTCTTTCACTATTTTCAGGCTTTAGCTTCTCTCATATAACATCTTTAACATGGTGGTTTTAGTTTCACAGAAAATTGACATAATGACAGGCCCTTTACTAAAGCATGAACTATATCAAATATAGATATTAGCTAATACATGCTAATCGTCCTAGATTTAAGCTAACACATGCTAATTATTCTAGGTATGAGACTAATACTTGCTAATACTTGCTAATTATTCTGGGTATAAGGCTAATACATGCTAATTATCTTAGGTATAAAGCTAATACATGCTAATCATCTCAAGTATGAAGCTAATGCATGCTAATCGGCTTAGGTATGAAGCTAATACATGCTAATCATCTCAAGTTTGAAGCTAATGCATGCTAATCATCTCAAGTAAAGCTAATACATGCTAATCATCTCAAGTATGAAGCTAATGCATGCTAATCATCCTAGATTTAAGCCAACACATGTTAATCATTTTAGATATGAGACTAATACTTGCTAATTATTCTGGGTATAAAGTTAATACATGCTAATTATCTTAGGTATGAAGCTAAGGCATACTAATCATCCTAGATTTAAGCCAACACATGCTTTTTAAACACTAAATATCGCATGGAAATGAGCCTAAGACTAAATGCCTAGACTAATCATCCTAGATTAGCTATTAGTTTAGTTAAAAGTTGAGAACACCTACTATAACATGATGTGTAACCACTAAATACCACATGGAGATGAGACTAATCACTAATTTTACATGCTAATATAACCTAGATTAGCTATGGTTTGGTTAAAGCTCGAGATCACCTACCTTTGTGTGGTGGCAGAAAGGGTACCGGTGGAAGAAGAAAGGAAGAAGATCAGCTCCTTCCCTCCTCTACAATGCTTCAGAGAATGCTCCCACGTTCTCTGCAGCAAGGCTTCGAATGTCAGAGAAGGCAAGAGTCTCTGCCTCAATAGAGGGGTATAATATAGGGATTTTAGGATTTTTGGTAGACAGGAGGGGAACCAGATCTGAAATAATAGCATCCCATAGTGCGATGCCAACTCAAATAGGCTGTTCGTGTCTCTTTACGAAGTGCTGTAAGTTGGGGTGCACTGTTCATAAGTTAAGATTCCAAGTTAAACTTCAAAGATTTTTATCTTTAAACATTGATGGAGTTAGTTTATGAAATTACATGGGTGAGATCCTTACATTTTTCTCTATTTTTACATATAATTTTTTTAAAAAATTATTTTTAAATAAAAAGTGATACTATTCATGGCACTATTCACGTAAGAAAAGGACAGATGCCAACGTAGGTTTGTCTAATTGCTAGCCTATCGTATATAATTATTTGGCACAAAAAATAAATTGTGGATGCTAAGATTAGAACCCTAGTCATTGGGTTGAAAGGCAAGTTACTTAACCAACTACACTAGGAAGCCACTTATTAAGTGAATAATTATTTACATATGATAACTTCGTGTTCCCACTTCTTACATAAACTTCCTAAAGAGTTTATCTAATATTTTTTTTGGAAAATATTAATAATAATAATTTTTTCATTTTTTTACGGGGTGCTACACCCTCCCCTACTTAAAAGAATTTGGTCCCCAAATTCAATTGTATAAGGGTAAATTCAACTACATAAGGATACTGGAGAAAGTATAAGATACTTGTCGACTAAAATAGTTCTGGGTATCTTCTCTTCATAGATTCCTCGGTCTCCCAAGTTGCTTCTTGCTCCGAGCATCGATTCCATTGGATTTTTACCATAGGGATCGTCTTGCTCCTTAGAACTCGAACTTCGCGGTCGAGGATCTGCATCGGCCTTTGTTCATAAGTAAGATCCCTTTGAATCACCAATTCAGCATGATTGATGACGTGAGAAGGGTCGTGCACATATTTCTTCAGCATAGATATATGAAATACATTATGCACTTCTGAGAGTTGAGGAGGTAAGGAAATGTGGTAAGCCACCTCGCCCACTCTTTCCAATACTTCAAATGGACCGATAAACCTTGGTGTAAGCTTGCCCTTAACACCGAATCTTCTAATACCTCAGCCAGAAGATACCTTGAGAAATACATGGTCACCCACTTGAAATTCTAAATCTCTCCTTCTGTTATCAGCATAAGATTTTTGCCTGCACTGAGCTACCTTGAGTCTCTCTCTGATAATGTGTATCTTCTCAGTCGAATCTCTAACCATATCTGGGCCTAGAATTTATCTTTCACCGACTTCTTCCCAGCATATTGGAGAACGACAACTCCTGCCATAAAGCGCCTCGAAAGGAGCCATTTGAATACTAGCTTGATAGCTGTTATTATATGCAAATTCGGCTAGTGGTAAGTGGTCATGCCAGCTTCCGCCGAAATCTATAATACATGCCCTTAACATATCTTCAACAACCTGATTTGTCCTTTCAGTCTGACCATCTGTCTGGGGATGGAAAGCAGTGCTGAAATTAAGTTTCGTTCCCAAAGAGTGTTGTAGACCCTTCCAAAAATGAGAGGTGAAGCGTGGGTCTCGGTCAGATACGATCTAGACGGGAACTCCATGCAATCTAACCATCTCCTTAATATACAGGGCAACAAGTACGTCAACTGACCATCGACTTTTGATGGGTAAGAAATGGGCCGATTTAGTTAACCGGTCGATAATTACCCAAATTCCATCATATCCGCCCCTAGACTTGGGCAAACCCCTGATAAAGTCCATGCCAATGTCTTCCCACTTCCACTTGGGAATATCCAGCGGATGTAGCCTTCCGGCGGGTTTTTGATGTTCCGCCTTCACTTGTTGGCATGTGAGGCAACGAGACACAAAATCGGCTACCTCCCTTTTCATGTTAGGCCACCAGAAAGTTCTTTTCAAGTCTTGGTACATCTTAGTAGCTCCATGGTGGATTATGTACCTCGATCTATGAGCTTCTTCAAGAATCTTCTTCTTCAATTTGGGACAGTCGGGCACACATGTCCGTGCATGAAATAGTAATCTGCCATCAGGTACCAACTTGAAATCTAGTCTCTCGTCCAGCTTGCTTTTTATCTCCACTAGCGAGGGATCCTCTTCTTTTAACTTCTTGATTTCAGGTAGCAAATCTGGATGTAGGCTCATATAAGATAGAATAATACACATGTTCTTCTCATCTGTGCTAATATCAAGCTCAGAGAATTTCTCCAACAGTTTCCATTCTTGTATCATGTAGTTGGCCAATATTGTTCTCGGCTTTCGACTAAGGGCATCAGCTACGGAATTACCCTTACCAGGATAGTACTGTATAGTAAAGTCAAAATCCTTGAGATACTCGAGCCAACGCCTTTGTCGCATGTTCAGCTCCTTTTGGGAGAATAAGTACTTTAGGCTTTTACGATCGGAGTACACAGTGAATTGTTCTCCGTAGAGATAGTGCCTCCAGATCTTTAAAGCGAATACTACTGTGGCCAGTTCTAAGTCGTGAACTGGGTAGTTCTCTTCATGTTTCTTCAATTGTCGGGAAGAGTATGCAATGACTCTCCCATTCTGCATTAATACACATCCGAGACCAATACCAGAAGCATCGGTATATACCTCGTATTTTTCTCCTTCCATTGGTAATGATAAGACTGGAGCAGTGGTCAAGAGATCCTTCAAAGTTTGGAAACTCTTTTTACAATCTTCCTTCCACTCATAAGGCATTTCCTTGCGGGTTAACCTGGTCAGGGGAACAGCAATTTTGGAGAAGTCCTTTATAAAACGCCGATAGTAACCAGCTAGACCCAAGAAGCTCCGTATCTCAGTTACATTTGTGGGTTGTTCCCAGTTCTTCATGGCTTCGACCTTTGATGGGTCAACAGCAATTCCGTTCTTTGAAATGATATGGCCTAAGAAGGATACTTCCTTGAGCCAAAACTCGCATTTGCTAAATTTGGCATATAGCTTGTTTCCCCTTAATATCTGCAATGCCTTCTTGAGGTGTTCTTCATGATCCTCTTCGGTCTTTGAATAGATCAGAATATCATCAATAAAGACCACAATAAATTGGTCTAAATAGGGCCTGAATATGTTGTTCATTAACTGCATAAAAGCTGCGGGGGCATTTGTTAGTCCGAAAGGCATAACAGTAAATTCGTAATGCCCATACCTGCTTCGGAATGCAGTTTTATGAATATCTTCTTCTTTGATCTTCAATTGGTGATAACCAGAACGAAGATCAATCTTGGAGAAATATAAAGCTCCAGATAGTTGATCGAACAGCTCATCAATCCTTGGCAGTGGATACTTGTTCTTGATTGTAAGGTGATTTAGCTGTCGATAATCTATGCATAATCTCATCAATCCGTCCTTCTTTTTGACGAATAGCACGGGTGCTCCCCATGGGGAAGTACTCGGCCTGATGAAACCCTTGTTCAATAACTCAATTAGCTGCTCTTTTAGTTCCTTCAGCTCAGCAGGGGACATTCTGTATGGTGCCCTGGAAATAGGACGAGCACCAGGGACAAGGTCGATTGTGAACGACACTTCCCTTTCCGGGGTAAGCCGGTTAAATCTTCTGGAAAAACATCGGGAAAATCCCGAATTACACGGATGTCTTCAAGTTTAACCTTCTCGACTTCCGTGGTAGTCACGAATGCTATGAAAGTCATGCATCCCTTATTCATAAGTTTACTAGCTCGGAGTGCTGATATAAGAAGTGATTTACTCCGAGGGCTATTGTAAACTAGCTCTGGGAAATCTACGAAAGTTACCTTGCCATGCCGGCAGTCTACAGTTGCTTGGTATGTGGATAGCCAGTCGGCACCTAGTATGACATCATAACCCTTTATATCTAGGCATATCAGGTCAGCAGGTAAATTATTTCCCTTAATCATCACTTCATAGTTTGGATAGTGATAAGTGCTATCAGACTCATTCCCAAGAGGTGTAGATATGACCAAATCTAACAGTTCATGTTTCTTAGAAAATGAAGTAGCAAAGTTCTTGGAAACGAATGAATGAGTTGCTCCGGTATCGAATAACACTTGAGCAGTTTTTGAACAAATAGTGAGAGTACCTTCCACAATTCCACCTTCAGTGGTTTCTGTCTCTTGGAGAGCTTACAGACGGCCTTGTCTCTTTACCGGACGCTTCTCATCTTTGATATCCTGCTCCTTCATCAGTGGGCAGTCTGGAATCCGATGCTCTCGACTCCCGCATCGAAGGCAAGCTCCTAACTTTCTCCAACATTCCTCGGTCTTATGACCAGCTTTATCACAATACTTGCAAAGCTCCTTTGATGGTGTGGTGGTGGAGAATGGCATGTCATTCTTCTAGAATTTCTTTGCCTTGGAGGGCTCCCCTCCCATGAAGAATCACTTCTTGTTGAAGGATTGTTTGAATTTTCTCGGGCTTGTAACGGGTTCCTTCTTGTCTCTTCCTCGGATTCTCTCAGATAATTCGGTGGCATCTTCCAGCAGTTGAGCACGCCGAACCATCTTCGAATAGACTTGGATGTCCATCGGGGCAAGTTGTGTGATATAATGGGGCCGAAGCCCGTTGAGGAATCTTCTCGCCTTCATCTTTTCTGTACACACCAAGTGGGGTGCATACCTAGATAATCTGGAGAACTGGGCCTCATACTCGGCCACTTTCAAGCCCCGTTGTTTTAGAACGGCGAATTCTGTGGCCTTCTTTTCCTGGATATGATCGGAGAAGTATTTGTTGTTGAAATGCTCCGTGAATTCATCCCATGTAACATGGTATTCTGGCAGTGTTGCTTCTATGGATTCCCACCAGCATCGAGCGTCCCGCTCAAGTTGGAATACAGCCAGTAAAACTTTCTCCTCGTCCGTGCATTGCATTACACGGAAGATTCGTTCCATCTCCTTTAGCCAATTCTCGGCATCCTCGGGGTCGGACGAACCTGTGAACCTCGGTGGGTTCATGTTACGGAAACTTCGGTGGAAATCTCCCGCTCCACGATTTGCTCCGCCTTGGGCCACTTGCTGTAGTGCCTGTGTGAGGCCTTGCACGGTGCGTTACATCTCGCGCCATTGTGCTCTTTCTGCAGCCATGATCCTACAAAAGAGTTAAGTATGATAAAGATCGATTTACTTGTAAGGTCGAAAGTCATTGTAGAACTTAACCCATGGCTCTATCCATCTCACCGGGTAAGGTATATCTATCCTTGAACTTGGGTTTTACCTATCCTTGGACTCAAGTTTGTACTTAGATTTCAATTTCTAACCGTTTATTTTTTTCTAGTTCCCTAGGTTTGAAAACCTAGGCTCTGATACCACGAAGACTGTCACGTCCCGAGCGCGGAAGATTACCCGGAGGCGTGACGCGTCTATATAGATCGTGTCAATCATGTACATATCAGAGTGCGCAAATAACTAAGATTTAACTCGAAATTAATACAAATAGTACGAGCTGACAATTGTCACAACTAATCAAAGGATAAATACATATGTTCCCAGAGTCCAACGACTAGGCTTCAAATCTTAAGCAGTTCTAATCAAGTTGACTAATACAAATGACATAGATGAATTGATATAACTGACATAAGTGAACTAATACAATAACACAAAGGACATGACAATTTGATAACTTCACTCTAACACTCATCACTCAGTCTCATTCTCTTCGAGTGTTGGTTGACATCCAAATTACCTGAAAATATTAGAAAACAACTAGATGAGCGAATCGCTCAGTAGGAATTACATCTCAAGATTTAACATGCTAAAAGTGGTTTACGAGTTCAATTAATGTCAGTAAAGCTATGCATGTAGATGAGTAGATATCAAGGATTGTAAAAATCGACAAGAGTAGTGAAGGAATAACAAGTGAGAGTATAAGGATTCCAACTTCAATGCAGCAATAGCAAGAGATTCAAATAAGTAATAACTGGAATTAACGAAATCTTCCCAAGAGAGTAAGAACTCATGTCAAGCAAGTAATAGAAAGTAATATAAATTCAAGCATGTAAAACTGGAATTGGCTATTTATCAATTTCATTCAAGCAAAACTTTACCCTTCTACGGGTCTCAAGTCAAATCAATCAAGTAATATCACGAGAATGAGTGGAAAGTCTAGCAAGCAAGTACTCCGGTGTAATGCCAAACACCGTGGTCAATAAACTCCCATGGGCACAAGTACCTTCGGGTGCTCCCCCCAGGACCAGACCGGGCCCTATATGCACAACATTTATCATGTTTGTTGACATCCACTCTTATTTATAGCCAATATGGAATTTCAAGGTTTGACCAGTATGATATATATAAGGTGGAATTATGGAATGGAGTCCAAGGGCGCATTTATGTGTAGGGATGAACTAGGAGTGGAAACCAGTAACGTTTGATACACGAAAAAAAAACTAGATAAGAGAGGTGCCTTATGGGCCACCTGACAATTTTAGAAACGACACCCTTACTGTGGGATGCCCTTTCTAGGAATTATACAGGGTTTAGAGGACCCTGTCAGGAGTTAAATATCACTTCTCAGGCTGCCATCTATCAGTGGAGATGGCAAAAGAGAAGGCCTAATGATCAGGTTAACGTAATGAGCCGGCTGTGTCGACTCAGTAGTTCATCGCGTCAACCTTGTAGTTCATCGCGTCAACCCTGCGAACAGGCTGGGTCGACCCTGTGAACAGGCAGGGTCGACTCTGCAGTTCATCGCGTCAACGCGGTGAACGGGCAGGGTCGACCCTGTGAACAGGCAGGGTCGACTCTGCCGTTCACTGCGTCAACACAGTGAACAGGCAGCGTTGACAGGCAGGGTCGACTCTGCCGTTCACTGCGTCAACACAGTGAACAGGCAGGATCGACCCTGTCAACAGGCAGGGTCGATACTTTCTTTTGTGCCCCAGTTTTCATGCCCTTTCAATCCTCCTTTCACTCTGAGTTCTTCACAAAAGTTCTTCTTCTCTTGTAGATATAGATTTTCTTCTTCTACCATATCCTCCAATTCTTCTTAGTTTTTAAGTTATAATTAATTTTCTACGGTTCTATTTTTTTACTCAATAACTGTTCACCTGCGCCTATAGATCTCGTTTTTTCACATTTTTCACCTTCTTCCTCTCATTTTCTCTCTCTGCACTCTTCATAAAACTTCTTCCTAACCTTCCAATCTATGACTTTCTCTTCTTTCACATATTCTCATTCTCTCTAGATTTTTCATTATTTTCCTTCTTAGAACCCCCTATTTTCAATATCATTTCATTGTGCTTTCAACTTGGTCTTTTTCCACTTGGCCTCTTTCAACTTGGTCTTTTTCCACATTTTTCATCCTCTTGACTACAATTTCTTCTTTCACTATTTTCAGGCTTTAGTTTCTCTCATATAACATCTTTAACATGGTGGTTTTAGTTTCACAGAAAATTGACATAATGACAGGCCCTTTACTAAAGCATGAACTATATCAAATATAGATATTAGCTAATACATGATAATCGTCCTAGATTTAAGCTAACACATGCTAATTATTCTAGGTATGAGACTAATACTTGCTAATACTTGCTAATTATTCTGGGTATAAGGCTAATACATGCTAATTATCTTAGGTATAAAGCTAATACATGTTAATCATCTCAAGTATGAAGCTAATGCATACTAATCGGCTTAGGTATGAAGCTAATACATGCTAATCATCTCAAGTAAAGCTAATACATGCTAATCATCTCAAGTATGAAGCTAATGCATGCTAATCATCCTAGATTTAAGCCAACACATGTTAATCATTTTAGATATGAGACTAATACTTGCTAATTATTCTGGGTATAAAGTTAATACATGCTAATTATCTTAGGTATGAAGCTAAGGCATACTAATCATCCTAGATTTAAGCCAACACATGCTTTATAAACACTAAATATCGCATGGAATTGAGCCTAAGACTAAATGGCTAGACTAATCATCCTAGATTAGCTATTAGTTTAGTTAAAAGTTGAGAACACCTACTATAACATGATGTGTAACCACTAAATACCGCATGGAGATGAGACTAATCACTAATTTTACATGCTAATATAACCTAGATTAGCTATGGTTTGGTTAAAGCTCGAGATCACCTACCTCTGTGTGGTGGCAGAAAGGGTACCGGTGGAAGAAGAAAGGAAGAAGATCAGCTCCTTCCCTCCTCTACAGTGTTTCAGAGAATGCTCCCACGTTCTCTGCAGCAAGGCTTCGAATGTCAGAGAAGGCAAGAGTCTCTACCTCAATAGAGGGGTATAATATAGGGATTTTAGGATTTTTGGTAGACAGGAGGGGAACCAGATCTGAAATAATAGCATCCCATAGTGCGATGCCAACTCAAATAGGCTGTTCGTGTCTCTTTACGAAGTGCTGTAAGTTGGGGTGCACTGTTCATAAGTTAAGATTCCAAGTTAAACTTCAAAGATTTTTATCTTTAAACATTGATGGAGTTAGTTTATGAAATTGCATAGGTGAGATCTTTACATTTTTCTCTATTTTTACATATAATGTTTTTTGAAAAATTATTTTTAAATAAAAAGTGATACTATTCATGACACTATTCACGTAAGAAAAGGACAGATGCCAACGTAGGTTTGTCTAATTGCTAGCCTATCGTATATAATTATTTGGCAAAAAAAAGAAATTGTGGATGCTAGGATTTGAACCCTGGTCATTGGGTTGAAAGGCAAGTTACTTAACCAACTACACTAGGAAGCCACTTATTAAGTGAATAATTCTTTACATATAAAAACTTCGTGTTCCCACTTCTTACATAAACTTCCTAAAGAGTTTATCTAATATTTTTTTTGAAAATATTAATAATAATAATTTTTTTCATTTTTTTTACGGGGTGCTACAGCTCACGCCGATCCCGGCCGGAGACAAGGGCGAGCGGGGAGGCGTGGGTATGCACCCGCACGCCGCGTCGGTGTAGCTTTGACCTGAAAATTAAAATGTTACACCACTGCACCTCTCGCAGGATGGGGATCTCAGGGTGGGGACTTATTGAAATTATATCAAAAACTACCTCCACGCAGGGAGGGGCGGTTAGCTGGCCAGGCGAGGTGGGGGAAAAACTAAGCTCGAAGCCGAATTACCGAGCTCCCAGTTCTGCCAGCTTTAGGAATAGTCGGATAGGCAGTCACTGTTGGTGCTGCCTCGGGCTCTCCTGAACACCTTTGTTGATGAAACCAGCGCCAAAATCTCCGAGGTTGACCCATGAAGACGTCAGAATTTTTGGGGATTTTCTCGTTGGCTACGACGGTCGGGGCAGAGGCGTGAACAGGGTTGCAGGCTTCTGGTTCTTGTAGCTCCTGGGTCACGGCAACAGGAAGGCAAGGACACCACGGATGCTCCCAAGCTCTGATTCAGGCGAGGCTAGAGTCGTTGGATTCTTGGTCGAACTCTATTCGAACGGAGACCCACGGGGATGCCGGAGGATATCGGAGCAAATGGCGAGGACCCGAACAGTGCCGGGGTGTCAGATCAGTTCCAGAGGGAACTGATCAGTGCACCTGAGGGAGAAAATTAGGAACTCACTGGTCCGGGGACCAAACGGAGAGCCGCTTCGTGGTACTGGAAGGAGATGTGTAGTATAAGTTCTCAGCCAAGCCCCACATCAAGAACTTCAGGAGAATGGCAGTGGATGCCTCTGCAATTCGCTACTGGGTGTCTGCCAGGGAGGAGATGCGCAGTCCGACGGTGAGGGCTCCTCCGGGCAGCCACAAAATGAGACGAAGGCGAGACCACCACCGTTGCAAATAGGACTGGGAGACGCTTCCGATGATACCTCTTGTGCTTCCAGAGACTTCAGGATGAAGGCGTGGCTGGCTCTGCAATTGGGAACTTCTCTGCTGCCTGTGAACTGAGGCAGGGTCTGCAACTTGCCGATGGGAAATGGAGTAGGAGGGAGGGAGAAATGGGGTGGATGTGTGTGGGGGCGACCCCTGGCTGTGAGGGGGTCTGGGAGGGGGCAAGGGACTTTATGGCAGCCTTGAACTGGTTGGGCAAGAATGGAGGAGTGGTAGTGCTTCTTGGGCTAGGGGTCTTAGAGTATGAGGTGGAACAAATAGGGATGTAGATCTTCCTAAGTTCTTCCTTCATCTCTTCCCATGAGTGAATGGGATCTTGCCTCCTAACTCTCCTTAGACCTTCAAGGTTTCTCCATTCTGTCTTGCCGAGGGGACCGAGGGTCTCCTTGGCGATGCGCACCTTCCTTTCCTCAGACATGTAGTAGTGGTGGAAGTATCTATCCATGGAGGTCTCCCATTTTCTATATGTGTGAGGGTTGTGGGACCCATCGAAATGGGGTAACTCCGGCCCAATGAAGAGGTAGTCATCGGGTTGATTGATACGGTACATGGTTTTGGCCGGGGAAGGAGATGACACCGATGCAATTGCCCTAGGACTAGACTTAGTAGAGACAAGTCTAAAATTTGCTCTCATACCAATTGATGTGACACGAGGTTGAGGAAGGACTTCAAACTGTCAGCCGGAGAGCAGGAAGGCGAGGTGACTAGTGAAGAACGGAGGAGCTCGGCCGGGGCCTCACACCCTTCCCCATCTCAGGGACGGCGTAGTCGCACTCTTCAATTCTTCTCTACAGTGATAGCAGTTGCAGGCATTGCAGTTGGCATGGCGACGGTGGCGGTGGTGATGGACGACGACGGCAATTGAATGGTGAAGGAGGATGATCGTGGAGCTTCGATGGGGCTTCACACATGTCCTCTTCTCAAAGACGATGCACCGGAGCTTCACAGACAACCTCCATGGCGGGGCGAAGTGGGGTTGGGCCTCTCACCCGGGGTTCCAAAAATTGGAAAACACACAAGCCATGGCTAAAATTCAAACTATTTCATTGCATTCTATATTATCTCCATCATGGGTTTACATTTGTTTAAATAGAAAACATGGGGAGGGGAATGGGCACCTTGGAATACCAAGAGCCATGGTTCCTACGAGGAGTACCTAATAAATGCACATAAGTGCAACCATATATATGTATATCTAAGACAAAAGAACTAAATACTACCTAGGAAACCCAAGGGGCATGGGTTATCCTACATGGGTTCCTAAGATTATATATATATATATATATTGGAGAGGGGGATTTCTGTAGCCCATCTAAGAACAGCCAAACCAGGTCCATCAGGATAAAACGAGGCTCAACTCATCCAAGTGACAGCCCCATAGGGCCCACTTAGGCTAAAAAGCCCAATAAGATTACTCGGAATCTCACCCTTCCTCGGCGGCCCTTAGGCTCGGAAGGCCCGAGCGTCAGTCAGAACAGAGGAAGACCCATGCCCAAGTTATCCCCTTATCGGGATAGAGGCAAGTGCTCAGCGCCCACTCCGACCTATCTTCATCCAAGCTATGCCTATCGCCCGGACAGGGTTGGCACCTTTTATGCTCGGACCGACCGACGATTTCTTATCCACGCTGTCGTTGAGAGCCCTTTACGAGCAGAAGTTTATGAGGATAAGAGACCCATGATCCCTCAAGGTTATGAAGATCCCACGATGAGGATGTAAAGATCCCACGATGAGGACGTAACTCCCGCCTGAAACTCCTCAACTTACGGGACTCATAAGGTGAGCACACTATATAAACCAGGGACTCCCTCCAGTGAAAGGTAAGGTCAATACACACCTAAAATCCTCTGAGCAGGAACCACTTCACCACCTTGGTGTTGGGGGATCTCGTGCAACTCTTTCTACCTCCCTCCATATCTTCCACCATTGCTCTACTAACTTATGCATCGGAGGGTTTTCCCCAGAGAACCATCCCTGGGTCCCCTGATCCGTGTCCCTTTCTCTGCAGTTCACTATTCGGTGATCATCCTCCCAGCTCAGGAGTCGCACGAGATCACGCCCCTTCATCTGGCGCCATCTGTGGGAAACGACCAAAGAGCCAGTATGGTGCGAAGAAGTTCAGGGAGGAGATCCGCCGGCGACAGGGGAAAGGCCATGGTGGCGGCGGGGGAAGGCCCCTCTCAAGCCTCCCAAAATCCCCCCTCCGGTGCCAGCACTCCCACCGACGGACCGCCCCCTCCCCCCGCGAGAGGCTGTGGTAGGGCTGCTGCTTAACGGCGGCGCTGACGCCTTCCAAGCCCTCAATGCAAAACTGGACGTCCTCGTGGAACTCATGAGGACCCAGTCGGCTAGGGATGGAAGGTCATGCGCCCCTCCGGAAAGCCCTCCCCGTGAGAACGTGTCTCAGCACACCGCCGGAGGCCGCTTCACCCTCCGGGGCCGGTAGATCATCCGTAACAGGTCAAGAGGACCTTCACAAGCCCCCCCTCCAGAGCAAGAAGCCTCGTCCACGCCGAAGAAGGGAAGAACTGGGGCACACCGTCCGAACCCAGAGACCGAAGTCCCTCGGGAATGCCAATACAGCCCCCCCAGCCCGATGGCGCAGCGGCAGCCGGAGCTATCCCTCCGACTGCGAGAATTCGAGAGGCGTTTCGCAGAGCAGGAGCACGCCCTACGCGCCCTGCAGAAAGACTCCTCCCCGGAGGACGAGGATAAATCCCCATTCTCTGACTATATCTTGAAGGCAGAGGTATCTCCTAGAACCTCCATCCCGACCTTCAAGCTCTATGACGGCCAGGGTGACCCGGCCGATCACTTCGACAGCTTCGACGCCCTAATGACCCTTCATGGAGCGTCTGATGCCATCAAATGCCAAGCCTTTGTGACCATCTTGGTCCAAGGCGCCCAAGCGTGGTTCCGGGCCCTCGCCCCCGGATCCATCCAAGACTTCAAGCAATTCGGGCGAGTATTCAAGGAGAGTTTCACCGGCAGCGGTCTCCCAAGGTCGGTAGCGGGGCTTTTGGCCCTCAAACAGCCGCAAGGGGAGAAAATTTGGGCTTACATTACCCGATTCAAATCGGAAGCCCTGAGAATCCCCCGCCTGGACATCACCTCAGCCATAACCGCGCTGACCGGGGGCACCCACGACTAGAACCTCTGCCGCGAGCTTGTCCTCCACCCTCCCTCGACCCTTGCTACGCTAGTGACTCTGGCATTGTGCCATGCCGAGTGCGAAGACGTGTTCAGCGCATGCCGAGACGCAACCGGCTCAGGTAGGGAGGGGGACAAGAAGCGGGCACTCGAGCCAAACTCGGGTCCGAGAAAAAGGTGGAACCAAGAGGGGGAATGCAAGGAACCGTCACGGAAGTATGAGCGGTACACCATTTTAACCACTCCGGTTTACGAGATCTACGAGCACATCAAAGGCTCGGGCCTCCTCCGCCAACCTGAGCCAACGAGGTCAAAGAACCGCAGTCGCAGCAAGCACTGCCTGTTCCACAGCGACCATGGACATCACACCGGCGACTGCCATCAGCTCCAGGACTAGATCGAGCGTCTCATTCGTCAGGGGCACGTCTCTCGGTTCGTGGCCGGGCACAAGGAAGACCGAGGCGCCCCAGAGAAAATCGACAATGCCCCCCGAGGGGTCCACATCAACGTCATCGCCGGAGGAGCTGCACCGGGAGGAGACAGCGGCCGAGGAAGGAAGCGTCATGCTGAGCGGGTGAGCCGAGCCATCGAGCCTCCCAGGGCCCCGCCGAGTGAGCCCAAGTCATAGTCTTCTCCGACCAAGACCTGGAAGGGCTAAGCACCTTGCATGATGACGCCCTAGTCATATCGGCCACAATAAACCATTGTAATGTAGACAGGATTCTAGTTGACAATGGAAGTGCCCCTGATGTATTATCCTATGAATGTTTCCTTAAGATGGGGGAGGATCCGTCTAGACTCCGCCCAATCCGGACCCCTCTTTGCAGGTTCAATGGCCAGGCCACTTATCCCGAGGGAGCTCTAAGCCTGCCGGTTACTCTCGGCACCCCACCCAAAACTGTTATGGTCATGGTGGACTTCATAGTGATCAAAGGTATGATAGCATACAACGCAATCTTCGGCCGGGGAATCCTCAGCCGAACGAAAGCGATGTCTTCTACCTATCACCAAAAGATGAAGTTCCCCACCAAAAATGGGTTGGGGGAAGTTCGAGGCAACCAGGCCATGGCCAGAAGGTGCTATAATATCTCTGTTGAAGCCACATGGCCAGACGGGAAGAACAAGGGCCCCCGGGAAGTCGAGGAAAAATTCGCAACTGCCGAGCCTGGAGGTGAATTGCTAGCGGTTTTCCTAAACGACGACCCGACCCTAGGAGTAAAGATCAGAGCCGACCTGACATTTGGAGCTCAACAGTAATGCAAAGAGTTTCTTTCCGTGTACATCCGGGTCTTCGCATGGTCTGATGATCAACTCCTTGGGATACCGGAGGAAACGGTGATGCATAAGCTCAACCTCGACCCAACCATGAAGCCCGTACAACAACGCAGAAGGAAGCACGCGCCAGAGAAGCAGGCGATTATCAAGGAGCAAGTCACCAAGGGGCAAAAGACTGGTCTTTTTAAACCGGTCCTGTACCCGACGTGGCTGGCTAACGTCGTCCTGGTGCCAAAAGCTTCGGGAAAGTGGCGAATGTGCGTGGACTTCACCGACTTGAACAAGGCTACTCCAAAGGACTGCTATCCATTATCGAGCATCGACCAACTGGTTGACTCAACCTCGGGCAACGAGATACTCAGCTTCCTGGATGCCTATTCAGGTTACCATCAAAATCAGAATGCACCACGAAGACATCGAGAAGACCGCCTTTATCACCAACTTCGACGTACACTGCTACACCCAGATGCCTTTCGGGTTGAAGAACGCTGGAGCCACGTACCAGAGGCTGGTCAATCATATGTTCGAGGGACAGCTCGGTCGGAACGTCGAGGCTTATATTGACGACATGCTCGTGAAGACCCCCAAGGCCGAGGACCACTTCGCCGACCTAGCAGAAACCTTCGACACCCTCCTGAAGTACAACATGAAGCTCAATCCAGCCAAGTGCGCCTTCGGAGTAAGGTCCGGGAAGTTCTTGGACTTCCTAGTCACCCAGCGTGGGATCGAGGCCAACCCCGACAAGGTCCAGGCCATCCTGGACATGCGCCTACCCACCTGCATCAAAGATGTTCAATGCCTTACCGGGCGCATTACCGCGCTCAGTAGATTCTTGTCCTGTGCGGCTGAACGATGCCTACCCTTCTTCAAACTTTTGAGGGGGCCTAAAATGGCATCTGCTACATTCGCGTGGGACGAGGAATGCCAAAAAGCATTCTCCGAGCTTAAGGAGTTCCTGGCTTCGCCACCGGTGCTTTCCAAGCCCGTATCAGGCGAAACCTTGCATCTCTATCTCTCGACGACTCCATCTACAGTTAGCTCAGTCCTAGTCAGAAATGACTCAGGAGTAGAGAGACCGGTCTACTACACCAGCAAGGTGCTCAACGAGGCCGAAAAAAGGTACCCCACAATCGAGAGACTCGTGCTAGCGTTGGTTACCTCGGCCAGGTGCCTCCGACCCAATTTCCAAGGGCACTCCATCACCGTGCTGACCGGCGAACCGTTGAAGAGGATCCTCGCTCACCCTGAAGCCTCGGGATGCCTCTTCAATCGGGCCATCATGCTCGGGGCCTACGATACATCTTATCGGCCTCACTCGGCTATCAAAGGCCAGGCGCTCACTAACTTCATCGTCGAGAGCACCATCCCGACTGAAGAAAGATTTACGTCCGCTCCTGGGAAGACCTGGGAACTGTTCATCGACGGATCCTCCAACTCAGCCGGGAGCGGCGCCGGGATCCTCCTGAAGTCCCCCGAAGGAGCAGAGCTACAGTACGCCCTGAAGTTCAACTTCCAAGCATCTAACAACGCTTCCGAGTATGAGGCCCTCATATCAGGAGCCCGCATGGCCCGATGGTTGGGGGCTGAGTGAGTCAGGATTCACACTGATTCCCAACTGGTCGCTAGCCAGGTCAACGGCGGTTATGAAGCTCGAGAAGCACCGATGATCAAATTCCTCCAGCTGGTCAAGACTCTGGCACAACAGTTCAAGAGTTTTGAGGTAGTCCGAATAGCTCGGGAGGAAAACTCCCGAGCGGACGCCCTCTCTGGGCTGGCCTCCTCTCTTGACCCCGAGGGTACTCGATCGGTCCTTCTCGAAGAGCTAGAGCGGCCGAGCATCGATTCGGAGCTCCTAGCTGTTGACTTGACCTCCCCAAGCGACTGGCGTACCCCATACCTATCGTGGCTCCAAGACTCTTAGGAGCCTCCCGACCCTCAAGAAGCCTGAAGATTGAAGTACCAAGCTCGGCGATTCGTCACTCTGGATGGTGCTCTCTATCGGGGATCCTTCTTCGGTCCTCTCTTAAAGTGCCTCAGCACCAACGAAGCCAACCGAGCAATCGAAGAAGTTCACGAAGGACTGTGCGGAGCGCATTTAGGAGGTAGGTCGCTCGCCAGGATCTTGCTACGGCTAGGTTACTGGTGGCCCACTCTGCAGCGCGACTGCTCGACCAACACACAAGACTGTGACCGGTGCTAGCGATTTGACCACTTGGTCCATCAGCCAGCAATGGAGCTCATCACCCTAGCCGAGCCTTATCCCTTCACTCGCTGGGGAATCGACATCCTCGGGCCATTCCCCACGGCCCAGGCCCAGAAGAAGTTCATTATCGTCGCCATCGATTACTTCACTAAATGGATCGAGGCCGAAGCCACAGCAAGGATCACCAAGACAGTCGTCTGGAATTTCGTCTGGAAGTCGATCATTTGTCGTTTCGGCATCCCCCGGGTGATAGTAAGCGATAATGGTAGGCAATTTGATTCTCGTTATTTCCGAGACAGATGCGCCGACCTTAACATTCGCAATCACTTCACTTCGGTCGCCCACCCTCAGTCTAATGGGCTGGTCAAAAATGCCAATAAGACTATCTTAAAAGGCATTAAGACTAGGCTCGGCAAAGCCAAGGGCAGCTGGCTTGAGGAATTGCCGAACGTACTTTGGTCACACATAATGACTCCCAGAACGGCAACTGGTGAAAGCCCCTTTCAGCTGGTATACGGTACCAAGGCCGTGATCCCGTTGGAGATTGGCAACCCCTCCCTCCGAGTCATCTGCTTCTCATCTGAGGCAAACGACCAGAAACTGCTCGAAAACCTCGACCTAGCAGATGAAGTCCGAGAGATTACCAGCATCAGAGCAATAGAATATCGACACCGCCTCACTCGATACTACAACGCCAAGCTCCGAGATAGACACTTTCAACCGGGAGACTTTGTCCTCAGGAAAGCCGAAGCCTCTCGATCACTTGAGGTGGCGGGCAAGTTATCCCCTAATTGGGAAGGCCCCTACCGAGTGGTCGAGACGCTCAGAAAAGGAGCATACCGTCTATCCACGATGGAAGGAGAGCTCATCCCTCGGACCTGGAACGCGACTACATTACGCAAGTTCTACTTCTGAATATTGAGCACTGTGCAAATGACATGAGATAAAATAAAAGGCTCCTTTCATTTATTCAAACAACCTGCTTGTACATCAGGAAGGCCGAAGCTAGGAAAATACATGTCAAAAAAGCAAAAAATCCATCTAGCGTCGCCATATGAGCCCATCGCTCGGCTAACTGGGATGACCTTCCTGCGTCCAGCCACTGACTCTGCCTCGTGTAGAAACTGGCTCGGATAAAGGATAGTCGACCCCGTTGGCTCGGGCAGCTTGAGACAAAGGTGATAGAGGGATTAGGAAGGAGAAGGCTACCTTCCAAGTTGAACTTGGAAGAGAAGGGGGAGAGTGAATGCATATGAGAGCATCCTCCCCGCTAACCTGCCAACTCTTTGGAAGAAAGAGAGTGCAGGCACCCTCCGAAGAGTGAAAGAAATGATGAGAAGAGCAGAAGAGGGAAAAATAGGCTGCGAGAAGAAAAAAGAAACCAGCAGAGCTGGACGAGGAGGCAGGGGAAAGCCCGAAAAGGAGGGAGCTTAGCTGGCTTCCTCCCCCCTCCATGGAGCGAGCAAGGAGAGACAGGCGGCAGGGATGCCTAATGCCCCCATCCGTCCACCATCTCGCCCCCCTGCAAGCGCCACCGAAACTGATAAAAAGAAGATGACGTGCCCCCACACGTCGAACCGTCTTTAAGTCTGTCCGCCGGCCATTGAACCCTCTTTAAACTCAAAGCAGCAAGAACTCTCTGCCCCCCATCGTCGGCAGCCTCATCTTCCGGAGCGTCTGCCATGCTCCAAATACAATGGCACAACGCGACGTGAAGAAAGAATGAGGAAAGACTGTCAGGGAAACCCCTAAGCGGTGGAGAGGAAGGGACTCCCTTCAGACCTTTTATAGGCGAAGGGGGGCTATTTGCCTTAAATGCTTCTCTCCTCGAAAACACGCTAAAGGGATCTCTCCCTACGAACGGTCACCTCAAAGTTCTCATTTTCCGCCCCAGCGGGATACACGAAGCGGCCAGGCATTCAAAGCATGAGGAAATGGAAAGACACCGTGTCAGACGCTCACCCAACCATCAGGCGAGATCCACGCAGAATGTATCGGCTCTTTCCAACCACTGCAGATACGCTGAACAAAATACGGTAATGGCGATACGGAACAGATAAGTCTTCATCATAACGCTATTGCCTTATCTATTTTTCCTACACAAAAGAGGGAGTTTTTTCCTTCAAAAATGAAAAAGACATACAAAACGAGGAAGCAAAGCAGATACATCAAATCTCTGGCCCACCTTGAAGCCCGGAAGTAGACGGCTCAAACGGTCTGCCCCCGGCATCTTCGGCGACGGCTGACCCTGGCACTGACCCCACCGGCGTGGGAACTGCATCGGTTGCGTGCCCTCCAGAGGCATCCGGAGTTGGCGACCCCTCGAACGAAGAGCCCATGTGATCCTCTTCATCCTATGCCGAAGCAGAAGAACTGGAGGATGACAAGTACGAGTCATAACGTTGCCCGGATAGGAAGTCAACTACTCCGGACCCCCGCTCCTCGGCGTAAGAGACGGCCCGATCGTAGCCTTGCTTAAACCCCTTGCGGATGCCCCGGCGAAGTCCTAACTCGTAGTAGGGGAGGGCAACCTCCCTAAGGTCGACTCGGTAGGCCTCTGAGCTTTTGTACTGCTCGAGAGCCTCCGCCCTGGCCGATCCCACCCTACCAGCGAGCTCGGCCTTCTCCTGCTCCGCCTCGGTTGACTTCCGCTTGGCCTCAGCCGTCTGCTCTTCGGCCTCTGCTGCCTGCTTCTCTGCCTCAGCCCGATCAGCCTCGGGCTCCCGCCGAAGGTGCTCAGCTTCCTCCGCTCGGTCTACCAGTTCTGTACGTTCGATCTCCCACCGGCCATCCAGCTCAACGTGTGCAAGGCGCTCCTCTTCAAGAAGCCTGTTCTTCCTCTCGAGCGATTCGCGGGCCTTGGCTAGCTGCTTGGTTAGCTCCCGGGTCTCCACCTGGCTCGACCGCACCAGCTCCCTGACTGAGGAAAGCTCCCTCCGAAGCCCATCCCGTTCCTCGGCAAGCCGAGCCAACCTCCTGTCAGACCCACCAAGGGTCCAGGCCAGGTTCGCTCACTCCCACTCCGACCGAGCGTACGCTTCTGCCAGAGCAGCCCCTATCTGGGCCAGGGCCAGGCCGCCCTCCATAACCCAGCGAGGGCTACGGATGGAGAGTACTGCCTACCTCCCCCCCTCACCTTTGTGGCTATACCGCGGCATACCTGGTGCAGAGGGCCCGAGATACCAAGCCTCTCCAAGGCCGCCGGAACAGTGAACTCCCCATCGCCCGGCGCCCACAGAGTGGCTCGGACCGAGCCCCGGCCTCGGTTGCCTCTCGTGCCTCGGCTGGATTTTCTTGCGGCCCCCCAACCTGGACCGGCTCGGCACCTGTACCACCACCTGAAGCACCAGCCTCGACCACGGCCCCAGCATCCCCCGCCTCGGCCACGGCCCCCTCGGCTTCTACCGAGGGGAGAGCCGGGCCGGCACCATTGCCAGTCGCAAGAACAGCCCCGGCCCCCTCGACTCCTGCCAAAGGAAGAGCCGATCCTGCATCGTTGCCGCCTGCAGGAGTAGCCCCAATCTCCTCGGCCCCCTCTTGCTCGGCGGGTGGGAGAGCTCGCCCGGTAGGGTCGGCCCCATCATGCTCGGCGGAGGGGCGAGCCGCGGCAAGGTCGCCTCCGACTGCGTGTACGACCCCGGCCTTCTTGGCCCGCTTCTTGGCCCTCGCGGTGGCCCGGATCATGCCTTCCACGGGGTCCTTGCGCTTGGACCTCCGCGGCCTGGAGGATTCACCCTGGGCCGCCCCCTTGCCCTTATCTCTGGTTCGGGAGCGACCCGTGGGAGCAACCGATTCATCAGCAGCCGAGTCATCGCCAAGCTCGATCACCTCTGCGGCCTCCTTCAAAGCCTCCCGCCTGGTGTATGCACGAAGAAGAAGACATATTCAGGAAAAGAAAAATGAACCCCACATCCAAAGGAGAGCCTAGTTTGTGGCACCTGAGCCCGACGGATGCTGCCGCGTAAGAAGACACTGCTCGATATTCTCTGGAGTAACCAGCTCTTCGGTGGATTGGCGGTGCTTCAGCAAGATGGCCGCATATTTCTCCACATGTGGAGGGAACTCATCTTGCCTGGGAGGGATATTCGGGTGGAAATTGGGGATTACTAGACACCTCCAAGTTTCCTCCACTGAACAAATCCCCACCCAGAAGAATTGAGTTTTCCACCCCTTATGCGAAGAATCCTTCGCCGCCAAGGAGATACAGCTCCTATTCTGCCTCGCCTGGATGAAATAGAAGCCCTTCCCGACCGAAGGATGTGCTTTCAACTCAAATAAATAGTGAAAGAGGTCCAAAGAAGGAGGAACTCCACACTGGCGGCAGAGAATGCGGAAGGCGGAAAGGAGAAGATAAGGGTTGGCTACCAACTGAATGGGCGCCAACAGAAAAAAATTGAGAAGCTGAAGAATGAAAGGTTCAAAGGGAAGGTGGAACCCACCCTTCCATGACAGAAGGAAGGTACAGATGTGGCCCGTACGAGAGTCCAGGCTCGTCTTGTGGGAGGAAGCCGCGACAAAGCGAAACTTGTGGGGCAGGCGATACTGGTGCTCCAGCCTTCTCACATCTGCCTCCCCCAGTTCACTACAGTTTGGAACCGGCGTCTTCACCACTGGCTCGTCCTCCCACTCCGCAGCATCCGAGTGCTGGTCCACCATGGAATCCGGAGAGGACTCAGAGGAAGGGCGATCTCGGGACCCCGAAGATTTCGGGGGAAGAGGAAGCCGCCGGACTGCCTCCGCAGTTATCTCCGCCAACTCCATGAACACTGCTGCAAGCCTCTGCTCTCCCATCGTGCCCTCACGACGCATCGAAGAGCCCAAAAGCAAAGAACGGAGGAGAGCCAAAAGCCTAAAGACGGAGGAAATCTGGAATGATAGCAAGCGCCCAACGCCTATATCCCCACGCGGGAGGCGGCGCGTCGTTCCGACCTCCGAGAAAAGGGGGCCCCTTCAGTTCAAATCTATCAAGATCATCATTATTACGGGCCCAGGTGATCACGGCACGTGGCTTCCTAACACCGCCAGATCTCCACCCACCTGAGCCACGCTGGTCTAAAACCCCAACAGCTACTCTTCCGAGCTTACTAAAGCTCGGGAGTAGGAGGGGGACAAGTGGAGAGGGGGATTTCTGTAGCCCATCTAAGAGCATCTAAACCAGGTCCATCAGGACATAATGAGGCTCAACTCATCCAAGTGACAGCCCCATAGGGCCCACTTAGGCTAAAAAGCCCAATAATATTACTCGGGATCTCACCCTTCCTCGGCGGCCCTTAGGCTCGGAAGGCCCGAGCGTCGGTCAGAACGGAGGAAGACCCATGCCCAAGTTATCTCCTCCTCGGGATAGAGGCAAGCGCTCAACGCCAACTCCGACCTATCTTCATCCGACCTATGCCTATCGCCCGGACAGGGTTGGCACCTTTTATGCTCGGACCGACCGACGATTTCTTATCCACGCTGCCGTTGAGAGCCCTTTACGAGCAGAAGTTTATGAGGATAAGAGACCCATGATCCCTCAAGGCTATGAAGATCCCACGATGAGGACGTAAAGATCCCACAATGAGGACGTAACTCCCGCCTGAAACTCCTCAACTTACGGGACTCATAAGGTGAGCACACTATATAAACCAGGGACTCCCTCCAGTGAAAGGTAAGGGCAATACACGCCTAAAATCCCATGAGCAGGAACCACTTCACCACCTTGGTGTTGGGGGATCTCGTGCACCTCTTTCTACCTCCCTCCATATCTTTCACCATTGCTCCACTGACTTAAGCATCGGAGGGTTTTCCCCAGGGAACCATCCCTGGGTCCCCTGATCCGTTTCCCTTTCTCTGCAGTTCACTATTCGGTGATCATCCTCCCAGCTCAGGAGCCGCACGAGATCACGCCTTCATATATATATATATATATCACTAATGACAAAAGAAAACACTACATATGAGGCGCACTCTATATATGGCCCAATAAACAAAAGACAACTTAGACATAAATTTATATTTGATAATTTTACCGATGCCGCTTGACGATCCCGTCAAACCCCTCCGCTTGGAGGAGGTTCGACCTCGAACCTCGTAGCTCAGGATCCTGATCTGATGGAACATCCCGGTTCCCTAAGCTCTGATACCATTTGATGTGAAACAACCTAAGGATGCAATGATACTCGGATACCAATTGATGTGACACAACCTAGGACCTATATTGTAAGCAACACAATGGACACAACAATGTCACACAAGCGGACTCACTCGCGTTTGGCACACTCGGATCCGTAGGTGGACCGACAATGGGGTGCGGGTCCAAGATTGGACCCGGAGGTTTCCAAGGGTATGGCTGGCTTGGGGAGGAGCCCTAAGGGCCAGGGGTTGCCCAAATTCATGGGCGGTCAACACGCCGAGGGCGTGGGTAAATTGATCTCGCTCACAACTCATCCGCGGTGGACACTCACATAGTAGCAATTTGAGTCCGAGCACTCCTCACCGACCGATGGCACACTAGAAGCAATACTACTCAAGCACAAGTAATCCAGCCTAGGAGGGTGGTCAGGAGCTCACCTGATCAGCGTGAAGGGGCCGATCCCGGTCGGAGACGAGGGCGAGCGGGGAGGCGTGGGTACGCACCCGTACGCAGCGTCGGTGTAGCTTTTACCTGGAAATTAAAATGTTACACCACTACACCTCTCGCAGGAGGGGGATCTCAGGACAGGGACTTATTGAAATTACATCCAAAACTACCTCCACGCCGGGAGGGGCAGTTAGCCGGCCAGGCGAGGTGGGGGAAAAACTAAGCTAGAAGCCGCATTGCCAAGCTCTCGGTTCTGTCAGCTTCAGGAATAGCCGGATAGGCAGTCACTGTTGGTGCTGCCACGGGCTCTCCTGAACTCCTTTGTTGACGAAACCATCGCCAAAATCTCCGGGGTTGACCCATGAGGACGTCAGAATTTTTTGGGATTTTCTCGTTGGCGATGACGGTCGGGGCAGAGGCGTGAACAGGGTTGCAGGCTTTTACTTCTGGTAGCTCCTGGGTCACTACAGTAGGAAGGCAAAGACACCACAGATGCTCCCGAAATCTAATTCAGGCGAGGCCAGAGTTGTTGGATTCGTGGTCGAACCCTATTTGAACGGAGACCCACGGGGATGCCGGAGGAGATCAGAGTAGATGGCGAGGACCTGAACAGTGCCGGGGTGTCAGATCAGTTCCAGAGGGAACTGATCAGCGCAACTGAGGGAGAAAATTAGGAACTCACTGGTCCGGGGACCAAACGGAGAGCGACTTCGTGGTACTGGAAGGAGATGTGTAGTATAAGTTCTCAGCCAAGCCCCACTTCAAGAACTTCTGGCAGTGGATGCCTCTGCAATTCGCTACTGGGTGTCTGCCAGGGAGGAGATGCGCAGTCCGGCTGTGAGGGCTCCTCTGGGCAGCCACAAAATTAGACGAAGGCGAGACCACCACCATTGCAAATAGGACTGGGAGACGCTTCCGATGATACCTCTTGTGCTTCCAGAGACTTTCGGATGAAGGCATGGCTGGCTCTACAACTGGGAACTCCTCTACACCCTGTGAACTGAGGCAGGGTCTGCAACTTGCCGATGGGAAATGGAGTAGGAGGGGGGGCGAAATGGGGTGGATGTGTGTGGGGGTGACCCCTGGCAGTGAGGGGGTCTGGGAGGGGATAAGGGACTTTATGGCAGCCTTGAACTGGTTGGGCAAGAATGGAGGAGTGATAGTGCTCCTTGGGCTTGGGGTCTTAGAGTATGAGGATGGGGAACATTTGGGGACGTAGATCTTCCTAAGTTCTTCCTTCATCTCTTCCCTGTTGAGGCAGGTGCGATAGATTCAGAGGGGGGGGGGTGAATGAATCTCCCCTTAAAAATAGCCTAATAAAAAACTAATGCTCAGATATGCGGACTTAAAGAACAGTTGTACATATATTCTGAAGATACTTAGAAAGATCTCATAAAGCAACACAAAGAATAAGCTCTCACTCGATCCTAAGCAAACATCTAATGTGCGAAGCAATAAGATGAACACATAAGAAAATCAAACCACAAGGGACACCATGATTTTTAGGTGGTTCGGTCCACAGACCTACGTTCACCCCTCACTCCAAACCGGAGTGAGGCTTCCACTAGCAACGCTAGAACAGCAAACTCAGTCTATAACAAATGCTGCCACACAGCTTGACTAGGGGAACAACCTCCCCTCTTCCTCCCAACCAGAGGGAACCACTAGTGACACCCAGTCACTAGCAAACCAGAGACCGGAGTCTCTCTTCCTCCAGACCAGGAGGGCACACCTGGAATTGCAATCCCCAAGACCAGAACCGGAGACAAATCTCCCTTCCTCCAAACCAAGAGGGAACCCACAAGTGACTCCCAGTCACCTACAAACCAGAGGTCTCGGACCTCTCTTCCTCTACAAAGGAGGGAACCACTGATGACACAAGGTCAACAGCAAACCGGAGAAACAAATCTCCCTTCTCCTGAAAGCACAGGAGGAACCCGATCCCCAACAGGGCAATCGGAAGAACAAGGTAAAGGAAAAACAATAAAAGAAAATACAGCAACTAAAAGCTGGAAATATAAAATCAAAATGTGGCTGTCGCAGGAGCTGGCTGGCCTGGATTTGATCCATGGTCCAGCAGAGACTGATCTTCAGTTGAAGCTTCTATTACTCTAGCTCTCTCTTCTTCTCACTCTTCTTTTTCTTCTCTTTCGCAGGCTCTCTCTGTCTCTTCTTCTCTTCCTACTACTGCAGCTCTTTCCTTCTATCTCGGTCACTCTCTTTCTTCTGTCTTTCATCCACTTCTTGATCAATCTTCTCCAGATGGAGGAAGCTTCGTATTTATAGCAGCAGCAATTAGGGCGTTGTCCTCGGATCACGTGTCAGGTGCCTACCTCGGATATCGTGCCCAGACACCTGCAGGTTTAATGAAGAGTTCAGTCGATGTACAAGCCACAGGCTGTATAGACTTCATATAAAAGCAGCAGAGTTTAGACTTAAGGATGCAGTGTGTATGCAGTGTATAGACTCTGCATTGTAGGCCAGCAGCGATGTATAGACTTGCTATGGAGGCTGTGTAGACTTAGCTGCAGGCTGTGGGATGAATGTCTAGACTCTACAGACATGCGATGCAACTGGATGTATAGACTTAGTTATGCTATGCAACCGATGTGCAGACATGGCGTGAAGGCAGCCAGACTATGTATAGACTTGGCGTGCAACGATGCAACACAATGTATAGACTTAAGCTTGAAGAACGTTCAGCCTTTGAGTGCTGAAGAGTGTACAGACTTGCTGAAGAGTGTTCAGCCTTTGAATGCTCAAAGGATTGTACAGACTTCTAAAGGAGATGCACAAACAAAATGAAAATATGCATATTGAATGAAAGTATGCACAATGGAATGAAAGACTAAGCCACGAGCAGAGCATGTATAGACTTGCTGAACAATGTAACAGAATGTATAGACTCACGTTGAAGCAACCAGAATGTACAGACTGACGTTGAAGCAACCAGAATGTATAGACTTAGAGTGAAGATAATGCAATGTATAGACTTTGATGAACATATGCAATGTATGGACTTGGTGTGTGCAGGGTAGGCAATCAATGTATAGACTTCATGATGCAAGCGACAATGTATAGACTTAACGATGCAAGCGATGTATAGACTTTGTGACACGATGCAATGTGTAGACTTTGATAAACGAATGTATAGACTTGATAAGCTTCAAAGCACAAGACACTTGGCCAATGTACCGACTTGGAAAGCTTGAAGGCCAATGTACAGACTTGGAAGGCGTGAAGGCCAATGTACAGACTTGGAGAGTTTGAAGGCCAATGTATAGACTTGAAGCAAGGGGACGATGTGCAGACTTAGTGTGTGCTGTGAGTAATGTATAGACTTGGTGTCTGAACGTAGGTAAAGATAAGCAATGTATAGACTTCAACCCGTGCATGCTAGAAGCAGTGTATAGACTTTGTGCCCAAAGGCAATGTATAGACTTGCACAGTTCAGCTGCCAATGTATAGACTTTGATGCCCAGAGGTAATGTATAGACTTGCACAGTTCAGCTGCCAATGTATAGACTTTGATGCCCAAAGGTAATGTATAGACTTGCAAGTGTGAGACGCTGAAAGAGACGGTGGATGTGCAGACTTGGGCTGTACAGACTTGCAGGTGCAATGCATGCGATGTATAGACTTTACCTTAGAGACGAATGTATAGACTTTACAATGCATGCGATGTATAGACTTGGACACTTGCATGCTTTGCAACGTGTAGACTTGCCAGCAGCAAGTGTATGGACTTCAGCTGTGAATGTGTAGACTTGATGAGTGATGCATGTACAGACTTGAACTCTGCAATGATGTGCAAGCATAGTCCAATGTATAGACTTGCTGATTGAGACGATGGCTGTACTTAGACAGTGTATAGACTTTACAGTGTGCATGCTATGCGTGCGATGTACAGACTTCACATTATGCATCCAGATGAATGTATAGACTTGAGTTATGCAACTGAAGGCTGTACAGACTTGCTATGAAAGTGAGATGCAACGTGAGACGCTCGAATGTACAGACTTGCTGATTGTGTTAAGACACAGCATGAGACGCTGAGTGTACAGACTTGCTATCTGAAGTGTGTACAGGCTTTACTGAAGAGTGTTCAGACTTAGCCTGTAGCATTGTGTAGACTATGTAATGTGCAGACAATACACTGTATGGACTTGAGAGCGACCAGAACAATGTACAGACTTTGACATGATGCATAAGATGCATGAAATGCATTGGCTGTACAGACTTGATCGATTAACAGCAGATGAGTGTATAGACTGTGCAGACAACACCCGTTGTACAGACTTGACCTGAGTAGATATGAAATGCATGAGTCTAAGTCTAGACATTCAGAGAAACAAGGTTATGAAATGCAGACATTCATTGACTTACTGTGCAGACTGCCAGATGCAGTGTACAGACTTTGCGTGTGTGTGCTGAGACAATGTGTAGACTTGGTTCGAGCAACACACTGACTGTACAGACTATATGAAATGCACCAATGCACACAACCTGTTCGTTGGTTATGTAATTCAGATAAGATGTTCAATGAAACATTCATATGCAACACAAACAGATTTATATGCAGACTAAAACAGATGATGACTATGCAGATTCAAACAGATTTATATGCAGACTCAACAGATGATGACTTATAGTGTTTGCTATCATCAAAATCACATGGACACAACAATCTCCCCCTTTTTGATGATGGCAACACTATGAGTCATATTGACTTGATCAAATATTTCTCCCCCTTTGACTTCAGCAAAAAGACATTAGTTGAAGAGGGAAGAATAAGACTGCATAAGATGAGTGAATTAAAAGCTCCCCCTTTGGCTAAGCTCCCCCTTAATGGCAATTAGCTTCCCCTGAATAGAATAATGATCAGAAACGATTTGAAGGTTGAAACCAATTGAGATGAAGGGAGAATATCAACAAAAGCACAGGGACACTCAAGAATGCTGACTAGATCTCCCCCTTTATGAAAGACACTCAGCATGACAGGAAAGCTCCCCCTGATTAGATGGAGTGAAAGAGGTGATGAGCATCTATCAGCAAAACACATGGGTACTCAAGGATTACCACAATCTGTAAGCACAATGAATAAATGAGGAATACAGATTTTCAGTAGCCCACCAAATTCATAAATCTTTGAAAATGAATTTCAGATTCTTCAATTATAATAGATTATGAATGAGTTTAAACTTACCATCATGATTTAAGAGTGATGTATTCAAAGTTTATCAAGAAAATTCAATACTCATAACTGAAACACCTTTTAATAAAGATGAACCAACAACTCATTTGATATTCATGTTTAACTTCCTTCCATCTTACTCATTTAAATTCAATGACTCCTATGGAAGATACACAAGGTAACATTGAGATTAAACAGAGATAAATGTGACTGAACTTGTCTTTAGTGTTTCAGATTTTTCTATTGAACATCACTCATTTTTCCTGAGTAAGTTTGGTTCAGTCAACACCTTTTTACGTGAGTCACAACACATCTTAGGTGAAGTGACCCAGTTACTCAGTGTGACAACCATATTGCCTCTCAAGGAGAACAGAGTTAGTAATGGAGTATCTTTTTGCATGAGGAGACACCTTGATGAGAGGCCAGAATCCCCAGGTACTCAACACAACCATGCCATTGCTCTGCCAGATTTTCAAATATTTTTATAGGAGAGGTAACTATGGCACTTCACGACATGGGCTTACTCTACTTCTTTGATAGAGAACCCAGTTTCTCTGTGACCAAAGTCATTGCTCTTGCTTTAACTTTTTAAATGTTTTCAGATTTTTCAAACAATACTCAGTACACTGAAAAGTTTAAGAACAATACCTTCTACATGTATCTTAACCAAGGATAGCCATGTCTTTTAAAATTTTAGTTTTCAGAAGGTTTTGCATGAAGTTCATGAGACAATTGGTTAAGATTTATTAAGCATGATGATTCAAATATTTTCAAGTCTTTTACATCAAAACTTAGGAAAGACATTAGACTTAAATCAATTTGATTTATCAAAACATTCTTAAGCTAGTATAATAGAAGATTCTTCTTTTCAGAAAATGTCTAATTTATGACTAGGGTGCACTGACTAAAATCTTTCCTCATTCAGATGAGTCAATGACATTGTCAGGAAATCAGTGGAGTCAACAAAGCATTTTTATTGAGAGAAAAGTAGAGAGCAATCAGAAGCCAGCATTAAAGACTAAAATTCAGTCAGATTAGCTTGGACCAGACTTGACAAGATATGAAGAAATGTGAATGATAGGAACAAGCTAGCAATTGAATTCACAGGAGGCAGAATCAATAGCTAAGTCTAGAATACAGACAGATCATCTATATCAGTGTAGAGACAGCAGAGGATTTAGGTGAACCACCTAAGTGTAGCAAGTAGATCAGATAGCTAGACAGTGAGAGTTCAAGAGATGAAGAGATGGAACAGGAAAGCTCCCCTTGTCTAGATGCTACATATATACAACAAAGCATGAGCATGAGTATGGTTAATCAAGAATGATTGAGCTCCCCCTGACCAAGTGCATGATGTACAGTGAAAGTACATCACATGATTTCAAGTTTGACATTCAAATATAATTCATGCACTTCAGACATAAGTGAGCTACCATGAACATGATTGAGCAATTCCATTTTAGAAAATTTCAACTAAGCACAAATCAAATTAACAAGATGCTTAACCATCTCAAACAGTCAATTTTAGATGATGGGATTTAAACAGATTGTTCAGAACTAACTTGGAGAGCAGGATCATGGGGTTATCATTTTGAGTGCCTTAGTTTATTTACCCCTCTTTATTCATTCCAAGGCACACCTGCAAGTTAGCACACTATTTGGCATGGGCAGGTACCCAAACAGTCTTGGGTCCTGCATTAACCTTGACAGGTGTTCTAAACAGTCTTTTAGCAACCTTATCATCAGATTCCATCAAATAACAATTGTCCATAGAATGTCCAAATTTTCCACAATATCTACATGGTGTGACTGGTTTCTGGTTCTTATGATGCATAGTAACAGCAGTATGAGATTTATAAACATGATCATAAGATTTTCTGTTGTATGCATGAACAGTTTGATTCTTATTCTTAACCAGCCAACATTCAGCAGATCTATGGCCTGGCTTCCCACAGTTATAGCATGAGAATCTTGCAAATAGTTTTGCAGGGAATTTGACAACATAGGGGTTAACAGAGTTCTTCTGAACATGCCAACAGTTCTTGATTGTATGGCCATTCTTCCCACAATGAGAGAAAGCATAAGAATTTCTTCTATGAAAACCATTTTTACCCCAAGTGGATCTAAACCAGCACTCAGCAGCCCTGTGCCCAGGCTTATTACAGTTGAAGCACACAATGTGCTGACTTGAATTGTGTTTAGATCCATATGGACCATGAAAATGAATGGAAGACCTGGCATGCAGTTTATTATCTTCTTTCATGATAAAACATTCACTCATGAGATGACCATGCTTTCCACAATAATAACATGAAGCATCAGGCTTCCTAGCAGCATGGTTTCTATCAAAAGAATTTCTAGAATGTGATGTTTCACTACCATGCTCATCTTTTAGCATTAATCTGCAATCTTCCATTATGTGACCTACTTTCCCACAATAATAGCACGACCCCTTTTTAGTATGAGTGTTTGAGAGGTCATGTGAATTGTGTGCAGCAGCCTTTGTACCAACTGGAGTAGTTTTGTCCTTTTTCTGTAGGTTTTCATCCTTTTTTAATTTTTGAGTTTGTCCTACAGTTTTGGGACTGACAGTGGGTTTTTGTGCAGTAAATTGAAAAAACAGAAGAACCAGCAGTTGTGTTTTGATCAGAAGCTTTTACAAACACAGTTGAAGTTTTATTGCTATTGATCCTTTTGTTTGTTGAACTGTAACCCAGCCCCTCTCTCTGAGAGTTATCACTCTTTCCTAGAAGCTTATTCAGATTGTCCTTTCCCTTGACAAATTTTGACAAGGAGTTTTTCAAATCTTGAATTTCAGAATTTAAGCCACAAATATTAGCTTCATATTTGGACAGATCTGTTTCACAGGAAATGACTTGTTGATGCAAGGCATCATTCAGACTCTTGAGTTTTTCAACTTCCTATTTTAATTTTATTTCATTGTTAGCTTCAGATAGGGACTTATAAAGATCATCAACTTCTTGTTGAAGGGATGTGATTGTTAACTCATATTTAGCTATCTTTTGTTCACAGCAAGTGACATTCCCACTCAACATTAGGTTGATGTTTTTCAGATTTGTAATTTCATGTTCAGCATTCAGCAACTCACTAGAGCTCACCAGGCTTACACTCTTCCCTTTTTCTAAAGTGATTAGCCTCTCAGACATTGCTGAGTTTAGATGATTCAGCTTATTAATTTCCTCTTTCAGTGTACTGTTCTGCTCTAGGAGTTCATCATCAAGCACCCATTCATCTGAAGAAAACTGACATTCATAAAACTTTTCTTGTTATTTTTCAGATTGAAGTTTGTCAAGATTTTTCTGAATCTCTGAATTTGTTACTCTATCAGCCTCTAATTTTTCAGAAATCAATCTATTTTCTTTTTCAAGAATTTTTGATTTGTGTTCAGATTCTTTGAGCTGGTTATTGAGTATTACATTTTCAGACTTCATGTTTTCCAATTCAGAGTTGACAAGCTCTAAGTTTCTCACTAGTTCTTCATTTTGAACAACATCATTGTTATGAGCCTGATCATCATCAGTTGAGCTGAGTCTTTCCTTTAGTTCAGCAATTTCACAAATAAGCTCTTGATTCTCCTTTTTGTGTAATCCAATTTGTTTCATAAGAGTTTGTTTTTCAGATTTCAAATGATCTAAGTCTGAACTAATAGAATCAAAATCTGTTAACTGTCTTCTAAATATGTCATTTTCAATTTTCAGAATTTAGGGTTTTCACCTCGAGATTTAGCATCCTCATAATTCTTTAGCTTCTTTATCAGTTTTTTATTCTTCTTTAGTCTTTCATAGGATTCTAACAGATTGGCATAGGCATCTTCCCAGTCGTCTAAAGTGTAACTAGAGAAAGGATTGGTTACCTCTTCAGCATCTTCGGATTCATCTTGATCACTGCCATGGTTGCTCTTGTCAGCCATCAGGCAGCTGTCCTCATTTCTCCTCTGAGCTAGCTTCAGCTTATCCAGAATGTCCTTACCGGACCTGTAGTCATGGAAAAAGGAATGTAGAGCCTTGTCAGTAGCTTCTTTCATTAACTTCAAAACTTTCTAATTCTCTCCATTTCTTGATCTGTGACTGTTAGTCCATTTGGACTCTTTCTTTGGCAGTCTATGAGGACCATGTGAGATTAACTTCCACATATCCGGATCCATCAAATTCACATAGTTATGTAGACTGCTAACCCATGAGTTAAAATTAGAGCCATTGAAAACCGGTGGAGAACCCATTGATTAAATCGGCAAGCAGATTAATGCAGCAGAGAGTAAATTCAGAAATGCACCAAAGACAACAGGATCCTCTGCAGATCGTTGGATCTGATCAGTCAGAGAACCACTCTGATACCAATTGTTGAGGCAGGTGCGATAGATTCAGAGGGGGGGTGAATGAATCTCCCCTTAAAAATAGCCTAATAAAAAACTAATGCTCAGATATGCGGACTTAAAGAACAGTTGTAGATATATTCTGAAGATACTTAGAAAGATCTCGCAAAGCAACACAAAGAATAAGCTCTCACTCGATCCTAAGCAAACATCTAATGTGCGAAGCAATAAGATGAACACATAAGAAAATCAAACCACAAGGGACACCAGGATTTTTAGGTGGTTCGGTCCACAGACCTACGTCCACCCCTCACTCCAAACCGGAGTGAGGCTTCCACTAGCAACGCTAGAACAGTAGACTCAGTCTGCAACAAATCTTGCCACACAGCTTGACCAGGGGAACAACCTCCCCTCTTCCTCCCAACCGGAGGGAACCACTAGTGACACCCAGTCACTAGCAAACTAGAGACCGAAGTCTCTCTTCCTCCAGACCAGGAGGGCACACCTGGACTTGCAATCCCCAAGACCAGAACCGGAGACAAATCTCCCATCCTCCAAACCAGGAGGGAACCCACAAGTGACTCCCAGTCACCTACAAACCAGAGGTCTCGGACCTCTCTTCCTCCACAAAGGAGGGAACCACTGATGACACAAGGTCACCAGCAAACCGGAGAAACAAATCTCCCTTCTCCTGAAAGCACAGGAGGAACCCGATCCCCAACAGGGCAATCGGAAGAACAAGGTAAAGGAAAAATAATAAAAGAAAATACAGCAACTAAAAGCTGGAAATATAAAATCAAAATGTGGCTGTCACAGGAGCTGGCTGGCCTGGATTTGATCCACGGTCCAGCAGAGACTGATGTTCAGTTGAAGCTTCTATTACTCTAGCTCTCTCTTCTTCTCACTCTTCTTTTTCTTCTCTTTCGCAGGCTCTCTCTGTCTCTTCTTCTTTTCCTACTACTGCAGCTCTTTCCTTCTATCTCGATCACTCTCTTTCTTTTGTCTTTCATCCACTTCTTGATTAGTCTTCTCCAGATGGAGGAGGCTTCGAATTTATAGCAGTAGTAATTAGGGCGTTGTCCTCGGATCACGTGCCAGGTGCCTACCTCGGATCACGTGCCCAGACACCTGCAGGTTTAATGAAGAGTTCAGTCGATGTACAAGCCACATGCTGTATAGACTTCATATAAAAGTAGCAGAGTTTTGACTTAAGGATGCAGTGTGTATGCAGTGTACAGACTCTGCATTGTAGGCCAGCAGCGATGTATAGACTTGCTGTGGAGGCTGTGTAGACTTAGCTGCAGGCTGTGGGACGAATGTCTAGACTCTGTAGACATGCGATGCAACTGGATGTATAGACTTAGTTATGCTGTGCAACCGATGTGCAGACATGGCGTGCAGGCAGCCAGACTATGTATAGACTTGGCGTGCAACGATGCAACATAATGTATAGACTTAAGCTTGAAGAACGTTCAGCCTTTGAGTGCTGAAGAGTGTACAGACTTGCTGAAGAGTGTTCAGCCTTTGAATGCTCAAAGGATTGTACAGACTTCTGAAGGAGATGCACAAACAAAATGAAAGTATGCACATTGAATGAAAGTATGCACAATGGAATGAAAGACTAAGCCACGAGCAGAGCATGTATAGACTTGCTGAACAATGCAACAGAATGTATAGACTCACGTTGAAGCAACCAGAATGTACAGACTTACGTTGAAGCAACCAGAATGTACAGACTTAGAGTGAAGACAATGCAATGTATAGACTTTGATGAACATATGCAATGTATGGACTTGGTGTGTGCAGGGCAGGTAATCAATGTATAGACTTCATGATGCAAGCGACAATGTATAGACTTAACGATGCAAGCGATGTATAGACTTTGTGACACGATGCAATGTGTAGACTTTGATAAACGAATGTATAGACTTGATAAAGCTTCAAAGCACAAGACACTTGGCCAATGTACAGACTTGGAAAGTTTGAAGGCCAATGTACAGACTTGGAAAGCTTGAAGGCCAATGTACAGACTTGGAGAGTTTGAAGGCCAATGTACAGACTTGAAGCAAGGGGATGATGTGCAGACTTAGTGTGTGCTGTGAGCAATGTATAGACTTGGTGTCTGAACGTAGGTAAAGATAAGCAATGTATAGACTTGAACCCGTGCATGCTAGAAGCAGTGTATAGACTTTGTGCCCAAAGGTAATGTATAGACTTGCACAGTTCAGCTGCCAATGTATAGACTTTGATGCCCAAAGGCAATGTATAGACTTGCAAGTGTGAGACGCTGAAAGAGATGGTGGATGTGCAGACTTGGGCTGTACAGACTTGCAGTGTGCAATGCATGCGATGTATAGACTTTGCCTTAGAGACGAATGTATAGACTTTACAATGCATGCGATGTATAGACTTGGACACTTGCATGCTATGCAACGTGTAGACTTGCCAGCAGCAAGTGTATGGACTTCAGCTGTGAATGTGCAGACTTGATGAGTGATGCATGTACAGACTTGAACTCTGCAATGATGTCCAAGCATAGTCCAATGTACAGACTTGCTGATTGAGACGATGGCTGTACTTAGACAGTGTATAGACTTTACAGTGTGCATGCTATGCGTGTGATGTACAGACTTCACATTATGCATCCAGACGAATGTACAGACTTGAGTTATGCAACTGAAGGCTGTACATACTTGCTATGAAAGTGAGATGCAACGTGAGACGCTCGAATGTACAGACTTGCTAATTGTGTTAAGACACAGCATGAGACGCTGAGTGTACAGACTTGCTATCTGAAGTGTGTACAGGCTTTACTGAAGAGTGTTCAGACTTAGCCTGCAGCATTGTGTAGACTATGTAATGTGCAGACAATACACTGTATGGACTTGAGAGCGACCAGAACAATGTACAGACTTTGACATGATGCATAAGATGCATGAAATGCATTGGCTGTACAGACTTGATCGATTAACAGCAGATGAGTGTATAGACTGTGCAGACAACACCCGTTGTACAGACTTGACCTGAGTAGATATGAAATGCATGAGTCTAAGTCTAGACATTCAGAGAAACAAGGTTATGAAATGCAGACATTCATTGACTTACTGTGCAGACTGCCAGATGCAGTGTACAGACTTTACGTGTGTGTGCTGAGACAATGCGTAGACTTGGTTCGAGCAACACACTGACTGTACAGACTATATGAAATGCACCAATGCACACAACCTGTTTGTTGGTTATGTAATTCAGATAAGATGTTCAATGAAACATTCATATGTAACACAAACAGATTTATATGCAGACTAAAACAGATGATGACTATGAAGATTCAAACAGATTTATATGCAGACTCAACAGATGATGACTTATAGTGTTTGCTATCATCAAAATCACAGGGACACAACATTCCCATGTGTGAATGGGATCTTGCCTCCTAACTCTCCTTAGACCCTCAAGGTTTCTCCATTCTGTCTTACCGAGGGGACCGAGGGTCTCCTTGGCGAAGCGCACCTTCCTTTCCTCAGACATGTAGTAGTGGTGGAAGTATCTTTCTATGGAGGTCTCCCATTTCCTATATGTGTGGGGGTTGTGGGACCCATCGAAACGGGGTAACTCTGGCCCAATGAAGAGGTAGTCATCGGGTTGATTGGTACGGTACATAGTTTTGGCCGGGGAAGGAGATGACACCGATGCAATTGCCCTAGGACTAGACTTAGTAGAGACAAGTCTAAAACTTGCTTTGATACCAATTGATGTGACACGAGGTCGAGGAAGGACTTCAAACTATCAGTCGGAGAGCAGGAAGGTGAGGTGACTAGAGAAGAACGGAGGAGCTCGGTCGGGGCCTCACACCCATCCCCATCTCAGTGATGACGCAGTCGCGCTCTTCAATTCTTCTCTACGGTGATGGCGGTTGCAGGTGTTGCAGTTGGTACGGCGGTGGTGGCGGTGGTGATGGACGATGACGACAGTTGAACGGTGAAGGAGAATGATCGTGGAGCTTTGATGGGGCTTCACACCTATCTTCTTTTCAAAGACGATGCACCGGAGCTTCACGACGACCTCCATGGCGGGGCGAAGTGGGGTTGGGCCTCTCACCCGAGGTTCCAAAAATTAGAGAACACACAAGCCATGGCTAAAATTCAAAATATTTCATTGCATTCTATATTATCTCCATCATGGGTTTACATTTGTTTAAATAGAAAACATGGGGAGGGGAATGGGCACCTTGGAATACCAAGAGCCATGGTTCCTATGAGGAGTACCTAATAAATGCACATATGTGCAACCATATATATGTATATCTAAGACAGAAGAACTAAATACTACCTAGGAAACCCAAGGGGCATGGGTTCCTATGTGGGTTACTAAGATTATATATATATATATATATATATATATATATATATATATATATATATTACTAATGACAAAAGAAAACACTAGATATGAGGCACACTCTATATATGGCCCAATAAACAAAAGATAACTTAGACATAAATTTATATTTGATAGTTTTGTCGATGCCACTTGACGACCCCATCAGTGGTCGCGACGTGTTTTGCTACTATTGAAATATGTAAATCGTCGTGAGTTCCTTGAAACGCAAGCCTCAACTGAGCTCACAGCTATCGGCACCCAGAGGGACGAACATCTGCAGGCCCTAGAGGTACGGAGAGACAACAGGGAGCAGCACCGGAGAGTCCTGGATGAGTGCTGTGATAGCATTCATCCCTTAACGAGCAGGATAGAGAAACTCAAGGGCTGGCTCGCTGCGGCCGAATTTGATCTTGCCGAGGCTGAGGTGACCATGGTTAGAGAAACTAAGGAGTTAGCTGTCGCCGAGGTTGAAGTGGCCTCCGTGACGACAGGGCTAGAGCGCCTCGAGGGACAAGAAAATTGACTACGCAAAATGGTGAACTTTCCTTGTGTCGGGATCCTTCCTCTTGAGAAAATCTTTCGGGGAATAGACTAGCCGTTAATCCTCCTTTTCTTCTTCTACTTCCCCTTTTTGCTCTTTTTTGACGTGTAATACCGGGGTATGCCTCGGGGCACATGTAGCTTGTTTTCTAAAAAGAAATAGAACACAATTGTTTCATATGCCTCTTATGTATGTATGGTATCCAAAAAAAAATCTTTCCTTTCTTTCTTGCCTCTTGATGAAGTGTGAATTCGTACTAGCAGTTCATTCGGGGAAAGCCCGGTGGGGTTCGCGTGGTAGCATAGGAGAGTGCTCGCCCTTCTAGACGAGGGACGAGGGGATCACTCCACCACGTCCGCCGTGCAATTGACCAAATGGTTCCACCGGGGTGCTCAACCCGAGAAGTTTGATTCGACCTCTGATGGGAATCGACGCCGAGCATGTACTTTTTCTTTTACATTTATGTCCTTTTAGTTTGTGTTTATATCCTTGGGAAAGTATGTACGCCAATGTAAGGCTTTATAAGCCAATGAGTCATTCCCATGGATTGTGTGGGTTTCTATGCAATTTTGTAGTAGGTCCAGCTAGGGGGCCCTCAGCCCTTTCCCATTGGTCCATGTCACCTTGTGGGGCTGGTCAACCATCCTAGGTGGACATCTAGAAGGTTGGACTAGTCTTATGGACACATGGGGGACAAAGGGTGAAGAATGTCAACATTCTACACCCACCCCACCTACCTCTTCCATGGTCAATAGGCCGCACCCTTTCCCCTTGATTATTTTTATTAATTTTTGTGTGTTAGTCACATTTGATCTAGACCCTTCATTCCCCATCCCAAGATCCAAGGGTCTACATTAGAGTTGATACCTAGCATATAAAAAGGTTGTATTTTCATATGAATATTAGTGAAAAATCAGAAATTTTGTTGGAAAGCTTGTAGCCTGGTGCGCCCCCTTCCTCTCCCCCTGGTTTCCTCTCCTCAAACCTCTAGTTCTAGAGTGTATCAATCTTCTATCTCCCCCTCTCAACCTCTGATCTTCATCTATGCCGCCGCCGCCGCCGTTCGTGCCGCCTTCGAGCCGCCGCGAATCCGTCTTCGGTTTTCTGTCCTGCAGGACAGAGGTGTCTTCACGAAAATCCTGCTACTAGCCACAGCCTCTTCGTGATTTGTAATTTTTATGGTGTGTTCCTATCTTCCATCCCATCATCCACAAAAACATTCAGGTCAAAAATCCTTCGTTTGATATTTTTGCAATTTCGGTCTTCAATCACTCCCAGATCTGTCCTGTCTCTATCTATAGTGACAGCAGCTCTGAGTTTCCCATCTCCGACCCTCTTTTTGATTTTTGTTGGGGCTCCCAATTTTACTACGAGTTCTTTCCATCATCCCCTACATCCACCATTTTTCCTGATTTTTGATCTGCCCTCTATCCATTTTTCACAAATCGTGTTCTACCTCATCTACAGTGTTGTAAGCTAGATTCCAGATCCGACCACATCCCAGTGCAAAAATCATAACAACTCGTAGCCACCTCCAATCCTCTCCCACAAAATATTTCCGTCTTCCTGGTTCAATTTCCTACAACTTTGATGAAGACCTCCGTAGCTGGATCGGACATCTTTCTAACGGTCAACGGCAGTTCTCAGACAAGTTTCCTGCTAATCTGAGATTTCAGCTACTGTACAACAGGAACTTGTAAATTCACTCAAGCCCAGATCCGTGTAGATCCAGGCCCAACCTCTAGGCCTAGATTTAATTATTTGAAGTTAGCTTTCCAATGGCGTTAGTTTCGTGTCGATCCGACATCGGGGCTGATCGCAGCGTCCGTTCTCGCCGGAGCGCGCGCCGAAAAATAGAACCGGCAGATCCGTGGCCGGTTGTTCCGACCGGTGCCGAACGGAGTCGCCCGGCCTCCGGCCGCCGTTCCAGCATACCGCCAGCCCAGGGAACTCTTCCCCAAGTGTCCCCACCCTAGTGGTGCCACCGGATCCCGCACGGCCCCTCCGGACAGCACGTGGACCCCACAATCACAAGTTCGGGTGCTGTCGAAGAGACGTGAGAAGCCGCCCGTCAACCCGAATTCGGTCCTCCCGGACCCCATTGTGTCACCCTTTACCTCCCTACGTGGAGTGGGCAGTGCTTCATTGCTGTAACAAGAGTGTAATATTATTCCGGGAGTATGGGTTTCGGCCAGGTCCGTCGTCCCCACGCCGAGCGCGTGGAGGTATCATTTTCGCTCCCTTCTCGGTATTTTGCTTACTTCATATATATTTGTTTATGCCGCTGCTAGAGAGCATGTGTAGGGATAATTAGCTCACTTTCTATTTATATCATCGATGCTGCGAGAGAGAGCATTACCGTCCCGTGACCCGATCCGGGCACAAAAGAGAATCGATCACCCTAGCTCATTGCCGGTTTCTCAACTGCGCACGTCCGACGCTTCCCTCGTTAAGGGACAATCACGAGCTCACCTAGAGTCCGAGGACTGTTGTCGTGTCCGTGGTCTCTTCCCGCATCAATTTGGTATCAGAGCGAGTTGAGTCTAGGGTGTCCAAAACAAAAAAAAAGAGTGTCATTTAAGTCTAAGTGTCTAAGTCGGTCTTAGGAGTTGCATTTACATCCCTTTACTCGGTATATCAAAAGGTGTTGTCCGAACGTTAGGCTACGCCTATCGGGAAGGCCGCACACTTGCGCGAGTGATCTTCGGATCACTTATCTCCGCCACGTACCGAGTCTTGGTTTACGTCTAGGGTCCTTAGTGTGCATGCATTCCAACCTTGTATAGTCGGTCTAGTGTCTTGTCACCGTGTGTATGCATGTCCATATCCGCTACCCATGGCCGTTCCCCAAGACCATACATCTGAGTGGTCAACCTTTGTGGCCAAAGTCAATGTCCTCATGGACCGAACCCTTGGTTTTACCCCTCTCACTATGAAAGTCGCTCTACCCAATGGGTCCACAACGGAACTCCATTTCACCGATAGGGAGTCGGATAATTGGATTTCCCTTGACATCGTGGAGTCTCTCTCCAAGACAGGCGAGATTGTCCGCGATGGTGATTTTGCTTGTGTTGAGTTCTATAGGAGCATTGGCTCCGTTCTCTACACCGATGGCGCATGGTGCAGGATCGGCACACTTGTTGGTCCATGCATCATTCTAGGGCAAAAGTGGTTAGGAGAGAAAAAGGCCAATCTTGACTGGGACAAGAGGACTTGCACCTTATGCCCACCTTACCTACCCGGCAAGATCACCCTTACGGACAGGGCTCAATCGAGCACCCCCGTAGTTCTAGCCACCCATCATGGGAGCCACCCGCCCGTAGAGGAGCCACATTTAGAGGATGTCCATCCCGAGCCACCCGTGTTTCTAACGGGTATGCTTTTCATAGCCGAGCCGCTTCTTAGTTGACTCAAGGATGGCTTGGTCCCACTTCCCTTCCCACCTATGGACCCCATCCTCCCTTTAGTGCCGGTCAATTCCTTCCATACCACATTTTGATCTAGTCACCATGTTGACACGTTGGATGATCTTGTCATGGGATTAGATTCACAATGGAAGTTGATGCACCTACTGGCCCGAGGCTTTGACCAACCCGCTAGTCTTAGCTTCACCCATCCGGCCTTACGGTCCATTACCTCCGTGTGCACCGTGGGGTGTGTCACCACGGAGATTCTTCTACTCCTCCCGATGCCGACCGAGTCCGACTTCGTTCCCTTTTGTCCAAGGGAGGAATCCTATTTTTTACACATGTCCATCGTCCCACCGATCATAACGTATGGCGGTGATTATGAATTCCAAACTTGGGACCATGTCATGTTGGAACCCATCTCACGGGTTCATACCTTCTTCGACCCTTTTGATCCACTCACTAGTGAATCTCTCGAGCCTCCATCTTCACTCCACTTCCTCCGCGGAGTCCACTATCACGCCTTTTCCACTCGGGCCAAGCAACCTCCACATAGTCATAGGTCCGAACCTTCATTTGGGGGTAATGAAAACTTTGGTTTCCCCGATCCATCTAAACCACCCGCACCTCCGAACTTCCCGCATCCAAGCCCAATGTCCATGATTGGTGCATCGTAGTATGTCTAGAGTTCCCCATGATGTCAACCTCCGATTACGTCAAATGCATGCATGGCACACATTTGGGTGTCCTGGTCCGCCGTCACCCATGTACGGGTCGGACTAACATTAGGTGTGTCTAGGGTCATAGGTGAGTCGGTGTGCTTTTTCTTTGTGTGTTGTTTGTTTGTCTGCATGTGTCTTGTGTAAGCTCGTTGTCGATCTCTAATGAGTAAGAGGTGATTGGACTCACTTGATGAGTATGGGATCGGTTCTACATCTATACCCGGATCAGTCACCCACAGGGACTCAGCGGTGATTCCTAGTGAGTCTTCGAGCTGCTTCCTTCCCTTTGAGAGTGCCCCACCCGGAGTGTCCACCTCTAGCCCATAGCAGTTCACGCATATCGAGTATATATGGAATGAGCAGGTGACAATCACTTGGAGTGGAGCGTACCCGCGTTACTTGGCACGGTGACGGATCCGCCGGAATACTCGAGCATCCCTACCCCTACTCGACGGGGTCGAGTTCCTCCCACCCGGGGAGAGTTGATGGGAATCGACGCCGAGCATGCACTTTTTCTTTTGAATTTATGTCCTTTTAGTTTGTGTTTATATCCTTGGGAAAGTATGTACGCAAATGTAAGGCTTTATAAGCCAATGAGTCATTCCCATGGATTGTGTGGGTTTTTGTGCAATTTTGTAGTAGGTCCAGCTAGGGGGCCCTCAGCCCTTTCCCATTGATCCATGTCACCTTGTGGGGCTGGTCAACCATCCTAGGTGGACATCTAGAAGCTTGGACTAGTCTTATGGACACATGGGGGACAAAGGGTGAAGAATGTCAACATTCTACACCCACCCCACCTACCTCTTCCATGGTCAATAGGCCGCACCCTTTCCCCTTGATTATTTTTATTAATTTTTGTGTGTTAGTCACATTTTATCTAGACCCTTCATTCCCCATCCCAAGATCCAAGGGTCTACATTAGAGTTGATACCTAGCATATAAAAGGTTGTATTTTCATATGAATATAGGTGAAAAATCAAAAATTTTGTTGGAAAGCTTGAAGCTTGGTGCGCCCCCTTCCTCTCCCCCTAGTTTCCTCTCCTCAAACCTCCAGTTCTAGAGTGTATCAATCTTCTATCTCCCCCTCTCAACCTCTGATCATCATCTGTGCCGCCGCCGCCGCCGCCGTTCGTGCCGCCTTCGAGCCGCCGCGAATCTGTCTTCGGTTTTCTGTTCTACTGAACAGAGGTGTCTTCATGAAACTCCTGCTACCAGCCACGGCCTCTTCGTGGTTTGTAATTTTTATGGTGTGTTCCTATCTTCCATTCCATCATCCACAAAAACATTCAGGTCGAAAATCCTTCGTTTGATATTTTTACAATTTCGGTCTTCAATCACTCCCAGATCTGTCCTGTCTCTATCTATAGTGACAGCAGCTCTGAGTTTCCCATCTCCGACCCTCTTTTTGATTTTTTTTGGGGCTCCTAATTTTACTGCTAGATATTTCCATCATCCCCTACATCCACTATTTTTCCTGATTTTTGATCTGCCCTCTATCCATTTTTCACAAATCATGTTCTACCTCATCTACAGTGCTGTAAGCCAGATTCCAGATCCGACCACATCCCAGTGCAAAAATCATAACAACTCGTAGCCACCTCCAATCCTCTCACACAAAATATTTCCGTCTTCCTGGTTCAATTTCCTACAACTTTGATGAAGACCTCCGTAGCTGGATCGGACATCTTCCTAACGGTCAATGGTAGTTCTCAGACAAGTTCCCTGCTAATCTGAGATTTTAGCTACTGTACAACAGGAACTTGTAAATTCACTCAAGCCCAGATCCGTGTAGATCCAGGCCCGATCTCTAGGCCTAGATTGAAGTATTTGAAGTTAGCTTTCCAACGGCACTAGTTTCGTGTCGATCCGACATCGGGGCTGATCGCAGCGTCCATTCTCGCCGGAGCGAGCGCCGGAAAATAGAACCGGCAGATCCGTGGCCAGTTGTTCCGACCGGTGCCGAACGGAGCCGCCCGGCCTCTGGCCGCCGTTCCAGCATACCGCCAGCCCAGGGAACACTTCCCCAAGTGTCCCCACCCCAGTGGTGCCACCGGGTCCCGCACGGCCCCTCCGGACAGCACGTGGACCCCACAGTCACAAGTTCGGGTGCTGCCGAAGAGACGCGAGAAGCCGCCCGTCAACCCGAATTCGGTCCTCCCGGACCCCATTGTGTCGCCCTTTACCTCCCTGCGTGGAGTGGGCAGTGCTTCATTGCTGTAACAAGTGTGTAATATTATTCCGGGAGTACGGGTTTCGGCCGGGTCCGTCGTCCCCACGCCGAGCGCGTGGAGGTATCGTTTTCGCTCCCTTCTCGGCATTTTGCTTACTTCATATATATTTTTTTATGTCGCTGCTAGAGAGCATGTGTAGGGATAATTAGCTCGCTTTCTATTTATATCACCGCTGCTGCGAGAGAGAGCGTTACTGTCCCGTGACCCGATCCGGGCACAAAAGAGAATCGATCACCCTAGCTCATTGCCGGTTTCTCAACCGTGCACGTCCGACGCTTCCCTCGTTAAGGGACAATCACGAGCTCACCTAGAGTTCGAGGACTGTTGTCGTGTCCGTGGTCTCGTCCCGCATCAACCTCAGAGGGACGGAGAGAAGAGTTTGTTCATTCAATGACCTAGACGGGAGGTCTCGGTCAAAATGGGTTGTTCGTCGCTCGAAGGGACGAAGAGAAGAGTTCGTTCATTCAATGACATAGCCGAGAGGTCTTGGTCAAAATGGGTTGTTCATCACCCGAAGGGACAGAGAGAAGAGTTTGTTCATTAATGACCTAGACGGGAGGTCTCGGTCAAAATGGGTTGTTCATCAATGCCAACGGGGTGCCGAAGGCTGACTTGGTTCGTTTGTCTCTTGAAGTCCTTGTTGGTACAGGGCTGGTGCCAACGCAAAGAAGAAGGTTGATTCCCCAATGCCGAACAGAAGGTTCGGGTGAGGTGTTCTTTCATCAGTGCCGACAAGATGTCAACAGTTGACATGGTTTGTTTGTCTCTTGATGTCTTCGTTGGTATGGGGCTGGTGCCAACGCAAGGAAGAAGGTTGATTCCCCAATCCCAAATAGAAGGTTCAGCTGGGGTGTTTTTTCGTCAGTGCCGACAGGATGTCAAGGGCTGACATGGTTTGTTTGTCTCTTGGTGTTTTCGTTGGTACGGGGCTGGTGCCAACGCAAGGAAGAAGGTTGATTCCCCAATCCCAAACAGAAGGTTCGGGTGGGGTGTTTTTTCGTCAGTGCCGATAGGATGTCAAGGGCTGACATGGTTAGTTTGTCTCTTGATGTCTTCATTGGTATGGGGTTGGTGCCAATGCAAGGAAGAAGGTTGATTTCTCAATCCCAAACAGAAGGTTCGGGTGAGGTTTTTTTTTTCATCAGTGTCGGCAAGATGGCGAGGGCTGACATGGTTTGTTTATCTCTTAATGTGCTCTTGATGACACGAGTAAGCATTAATCACGGGGGACTAGTTCCTCTCTCCTTTTTTCTTCTTTCTTCTTCTTCTTTTTTTGCTTCTCTTTTTTTCTTTTCTTTTTCTCTCCTTTTCTTCTCTTTCTTTCTCTTTTTTTTCTTTTCTCTCTCTTTCTTCTCTTTCTTCCCCCCCTTTTTCTTTCTTTCTTTTTTTTCATGCAGGGTAAACAGTGGCAAAACCATCTGGACAATAGTAATGCAAATTCGCCCGTGGCAGGGCGGAGAAAAATATTATTCATTGAATGGAGGAATCGGAGCGTGGTACAGCCTCAAATGCCTACCATTAAGGGGTGGAAACTGAACTACCCCTCGATGATGTTGTACATAGGTGTTTTTGATGAGAACAAAAACCCAGGATGTACGTTCTATCACGTGCTATCCATTAACAATCAAGTTCGACCTTCATACAGTTGACATGTTTGTTTTACTCCTCATTGGCTTAAAAGATGTCTTCTCTCCCCTTCTACTAAATCGATATATAAAATAAATGGGAACAGTAGAAGGAGAACAGAAGAGTGTAAATAACTGTGATCGCCACCAAGGTGCCTAATGTGATTGACACACCGTACCTTGGAAAGAGGGAGACACTCGCCTTATGAGAAGCGCTGGGAGGATGTACGGCTCAGGAGGAACCGCCTGTAAGGATGTGCGGCCACACGATAGGCCGTCTAAGGGCGCTGCAGAGGATGCGGGATAAGGAACTTCTGGCAGATGAACGACTCTGATCCGACCGTAAAACGAAGAAGAACGGCCCAGGTAACACCGCACGTCCCTGTGAACGGCTGGTTAGGAACCGCGCAAGACCACCACGTCAGAAGTTGTAAAAGGGTCCAACCTCTACCCTTTCCGGCCGGCCAGAAAGTATGGGCCTCGCGTTAGTGAATTGCTGACCTGCGAAACAGAGTGTAAAACATAAAGAAAAACCCAATATCAGAACTATAGAGTGTAGTAAATGTTAACATGAAAGGAAATAGACGTAACTAAGTGAAGTGGGGGATACCTGGGAGTTTTAAACCCTTGGGGCGTCAAAAACGTGGGAGTGTGTGTGTGAATGATAGTGCAAGCAACGAAAACGTGGGAGAATAGATGTGTAGAAACAAACATGCAATGAGAAGAAAACGAGACTATCCAGAATGCAAGAGGACTCAAAACGGAAGTTACTCCCTGGACCGGAGGCCTATATGGACGTAGAAGGCTTCCCTCCCTGGTCGTAGGTCACTCAAGGATTCGGCAGGGCTTCGCCGTCGACCAAAATCTCCCCCCCTTTCAAAGGTAGCCTTTAGGGTCTATTTATAGAGCACCTAAAGTTCTAGCTCGAAAGTAGGGTTTAGAAGTATTTTCAAGTCGAGATTATCAAATAAAAATCATAGATAATCGAATTATCTCTTATCCAGTCGAAATGGTACTCAAAATGGTTCAGCATCCGCGGAGAAAATGACGAGAGAAGTTAGGGATAAAACCACGGATAGAGAGAGAAAATCTGTTGAAATTCAAGAATCGAACGGATGAACGGTCTTACGATAGACCACTCAACAGGATGTACGGCCATGTCCTAGCTGTCCAACCCTGTCGGTGTAAATTCAAATAAATCATAAATATTATCGAACTATCCATCGAACTGATCGAAATCTTTGCCGTTGGACTCTCATAGATGAACGGCTCAGATGAGACCGTTCAAAGGTAGAGCGGCCAAAGACCCACCATTCTAGCCTTGTCGGTGATAAATAGATTAATTGGATAATTATCTGAGAAAACCACCAAACGCAGGACTCTGAGAGATGAGCAGCTACTATCCATCCGTCCATCGTATTGAATGGCTAGGGGAAGACCGCATAAATACTTGTCGGTGGAAATTTAGAAAATTAACCAAAATATTCCAAAATATATGGACGGTCCACAGGGAACCGTACACTGATTGGGCGGCCTAGGATGAACCGTACATGTATATGGGTGCTTGAAACTCATAGAAAAGCTCAATCAACAAAAACCAAGGCCCATTAAGCCCAGAATTGAAACAAACCTAGCGAGGGAGGGAGGCTACCCATAAAACTGGTCCAAAACATGCCTGAAAACAGCCCCAACGAGTGATGGACAACTCGAGGCATCAACAAATAGGAGTAAGAGGAACGACTCAACTTATCAGCAAAAAATGGGTGTCAACAGATGCCCCTCCTTAACGTCCTCTTTGCAGGGGAGCGAGCGGAGGTGAAGCGAAAGTGACATGGGACATGGAGATGAAGCGAAAGTGTAGCGGAGTGGACCGGAAAGCGGGCGTTAAGGTAAAACGACACCCGTTTTTACCAACAAGCGACATGATTCTTCCGGAAAACTCTGAACCAAGTGCAAGGAATGATAAAACCAAAAGTGACACCAGTCTAGAGGAACTAAACTAAACGAAATGAAACAAATCGATAAGACCAACCTCATGGGGGACACAATTCTGCGGTCCAATGAGGAGGCCAAAAGCAGACAGCAAAAGTAAAGGAAACATGCTAAAGCTCCGGACGGGGACCTCTTAATCAACCAAACCAAGCGAATTGCCCAAAGAGAACCTTCCAACTCAGAGTGGAATTAGTTCCGCTTACTCAAACACTGAACGCACAGCTAACCATCGCTGGTGGGACATTCTTCAGGCAAACCATGGGTCATGAAAGCTCAAAAGAATGCGTATGATGCATGCTGGGCTAAAATAAAAGAAATCGTTAAAACAAATGCAAAGAAAGATTAAAATATAAAATACTCGAGAATAATACTACTAAGCTGGGAAAATCAGAGTCAAGATACCATCCGCAACCACAAGCGTGCAGGATAGAACCATCCTCCCCAGGCTTTCCCAACCTAACGGCCTATCCGAAGATTAAACACGTGAACCTGGATCATCATCGTTTTTGTTAAAGGGGAACATCAGATCCTGGAACACGTAGATAACCAACTGGTTCTCGAGATAATATACTATAATACCATATAGTAATGCAATAAGGGTGATAGTGTTAGAAAGCCATACCTGACTTACTTGTGCAGGTGAAACGGCAAGTTTTTGGATTTTCATTTTCCAGATTTTTATGGATTTTTATGAATAAGACAAATGAGTATAAACATAGCAGAGATAACACAATGATTAACTGAACGACAAACAACATGACATAACATGACGATCAACATAACATAACAAAGGCAAACGAGCATATATGTAAGGCATAAACAAACAACACGCATGCACGAACACAACATGACAAGACACCAATGCGGCGGGATAACACACAGTTGGGACAAGGACATGACGGACGATCACACGGTTGGGACAACACATGGAACATAGAGAGACGACTATCAACATGTGCAAGTCAACTAACAACATGGGGTGAGGAACAAAACAACAAGTGGGGGATGATACGGTGGGACACAGACACGAGACAAGGACACGGCGGGACAAAAGACATGAACAAATACGCACTTCAATCAAAACCCAAGATCAGAATGAAGCAGAACCACCAGATTCATAATCGTGAGGCAAAGCCCTCTCATAAAGATATGATCATTGCAAACAAAAGCTTGGAAGGACATAAGCTTCAGAACAGACCGAGAGAGTGGATCGAAGAAGGAAAGAACATATCAAAGATGTGGACAAGAGGCAGAGCACAAAGATATAGTAAGGAATGCCTGAGTACTTGCAACCTGCACACTTAGCAAACGGATTACGTATCTGTCCTTAAAATAAATACAAATGCATGAAAAAGACACAATTTTTTTTAGATTTTCAATAATATTTCATTTTTATGGATTTTTTGAAGTATTTAATTTTTTAGGTTTTTGAAATATTTGATTTTTTTTGTTTTTTGTTTGAAGTATTTGATTTTTTTGGATTTTTTGTTTTGACAATATTTGATTTTTTTTGATTTTTTTGAAGTATTTGATTTTTTTTAGACTTTTGGTAATATTTAAATTTTTTTTTAGATTTTGACATAGCAATCCGCAGCACCTAAAGACGGGCTCAAACTACTGGCTAGGGATCGTCGTTCCTACCCCTTTCATTAAATGCTTCCTTTAAGCAGGGCGTGCATGTGAGGGTGGCTTACCACAACCAACTGCTTCTAAAGAACGGTGCCCCTATTAAGGTCATACCCGGGATACAACCCAGCCTAAGAGGGAGAAGCAGAAGAAAAATTAGAGACAAGCTTCGTGCAGGATGGGAGATATCAAGGCTCGAATTCCTTCCAAGGTACTACCCCTCAAAGATACAGTTTGTTGCGCCGGGGCTTTGTGTCTTTGATTTTTAGACCCATATTTATCAAGCACGCATGCGACCGGCCTCATGACGTCCTGCGGGGAACTGTACTGCAACTCTTACCATGCCTTCCAATCATAATTTTGCATTGATTCATTTTCTCATTTTGGTAGCCCTTATTGGCTAGATATTACATGAAAGTTCACTTTTGAGGGTCAAGACTGCCCCTATTTGAGACCTCTCTCGTATTAGGGAGCGCCTAGGTTAGTCATCTTATCCATCCATCTCTTGCCCATGTACTTGGCCGAGTAGAGAAAAGAAAAGACCTTTGTGCATACCCAAAGTATGGCCAAAGTAGTAACGGTGTGCCTCAGAGAGATCGGCTATAGCTTGCCGTGTAGTGTGTGAAAAACCCATACTCAAAAAGGTCACCCTTAACAATCGGGGAAAGAAACTAGACTCCCAACGCGAAACTATCACCAGCCTAAGGATGCTACAGAAGCTAACTTTTTTATTTGACACAAAGTTAAGATCTAATTAAACAAAGACTCCTAAAGCCACTCAATCATGTTAAGGAATCATGTGCAGAAACAATAGACATAATGGAAATGAAAGCACGTTCTTGCACAAAATAAAGATACCTTTGCAGATCCATGGCGTGGAAATCGACATCCTGAAGCGATCTCAATCAACGAGCTTTGATTAGCACGAGTAGCTTTGCATTCCTTGCTTTCCAGGATAAAGGATGAAAGGAGAGCAAAGGATTGGATTCCTCGACACAGAGGAGTGGCAGACATCATACTGGACGAAGAATGGATAAAAAGGAAGAGAGACGAGAGCTAGAACTCTCTCGTTAAGGCACTGAGGCCCTGATAACAAGGAACCAGATACAGAATAAATAAGGATTAACTGAGATCAAGGCGGGCTAAAGCCTCGAAAAGAGCACGAAAAAGGGTAATGACCCCAAAAGGGTGAGGAGGAGAAAACCGAAAGACGATGAAAGGATAGTTGTGAAGATAAGAGAGAAGAAGGGTGATCATCCGACATGGTCGGAGAAAAGGAATAACGATCACCCGCCCGAGGCGGGGAAGGAGATGCATGAACACTCGACAAGGTCGGGGATAAGAAATAAAAACCACCCGACAAAGTCGGGGAAGGATCAGAAAAACCACCCGACAAAGTCAGGGAACGAGCATAAGGCATCCCCAACAGGGTCGGGAGAAAAAGATGAGAAGCGGAATCCGGATGTATCCAGGGAGAAAAACTAGAAGATGCCCCTAGATCAGGGGAAGAGGAGGACATAGGCCGATGCCTAGAATGGTGAGGATAGGAAAAGATGGTTGAAATATGGTCAGGTGGTGGAAGGTACACCACCCACGGATAAGAACCGAGCAAAAGAAAAGATGAATGGATAGAAGAATGAGAGGAGGAAGTGGACCCCCGAATGCATAACTGTCGGCCCTTGAACTTATGTCGTCGCCTCTTCTTAGCAGAAATCTTCTTGAAACAACGCCGCCTGGCGTGGACTCGGACCTTTGGGCTTCTTAATCTGTAATACTTTCTTAAATAACGGGCCCACCTGGCATGCGGCCTAGCCCGATCATGAACATGCAGCTTCATCGGGACGGTTGCCCCTAGCTGTGCGGTGCTAACCATAGAAGGACATTCCAGAACAGTCAACTCCTTGTGATGAACATTAGGAAGCAATGGAGTTTTGTCATTTGGCACTAGTACATGGAGCTTTGGCATCTTCACTTGACAGTTGGGCATGAAGCATAACTCCCTTACTAGAAGCGGAGGACTGAACTGAGGGAGGGCGATGCGCGGCGTTGACGTGGCCGCCTCACTAATAAACCGAGGGAGATTGCATAGGATGTGTAGAATGCCCCTGGTCAATCTCGAGGACACGGCCAATTGCCCCTTGAACGCTGAATTCATTAGACTTCTGGCGGCCGTGTGGGTTAGCACCATCCGGGCAGAAAACTCTTCTGGGCCAGTGCACTGAATAGCAATTAGGTGAGAGGTAATAACAACATCAACAGTGAATTCTCCGGTGCGCAAAGAAATTACCATCGGCCTTGCTTTTGAAGAAACTGGCACTAGTGCTAAAGAACTCTTCTGAGCAACCATCTTCATAGCAAGTGTGGGCTCATTGTCCCTAGAATAGCCAGGGACCAGGACTCGGACCAGCATGCGGCAAACGAAATCGTGAAGCTTGTAATGCGCAGTCAAAACCTGATTCGGCTCTTTATCTCCCTGGGGACTAGACCCGAGGGGCACCAAAGGTAGCGTGTACCTGCTCCGCGAAGTGGGAAGTGGTAGAGGGAGGTTAGAAGGAGGAGGTCCAAGGGGCGCGGGTGACGTTAGTGCAAGTGATGGGGGAATAATGACGATGATGGGCATGGGTGGAGGTAAAGGTAAAAGTGGAGGTGTAGGTTTAGGCTCGGCCTGCTCGGGCTCAGAGGATGATGGCGAAAGAAGTGGCATCGGTCGCGGGGATGGTTGTGAAGGTGACGGAACATGGATTATTACGAGGGGAGGTGATGAAGACAGTAGTGGTGACGGTAATGGGGATAATGGAGAAGGTGATGATGGAGATGTGGCCAATGGAGGTGGCGAAGATGGGGGTGGAGAAGGTGGTGACAAAGGGGGTGATGTGGTTGATGGAGATGGTGAAGGTGAAGAGGAAGGAGGTGAAGGTAGGGGTGGGGAAGAAGGAGGAGAGGAAGGTAGTGGAGTAGTGGGAGAAGTGGCAGGTGGTGGCGCTCTTCGGCGTATCTTTACAACACGTCGAGAGGCGTTGGGGACAGGTGTGGTGGTGGAAACGGAGGGTGAAAGAGAAGTTGCCCGAGCGGAGGCTGGAGTAGGTAAAGGGGGTGGAGGAGATGGGATGGAGGAAGAAGTGGGTAACGGAGCAGGTATCTTATCAACTGAAGAAACATCAGGGTGCCCCTCGTCTTGAAGTGGAGACGGTTGCCTAGGCGGCACTTGCTGCTGCCGCTGCTGCTTGCTGCTGAGATCTGAAATAACTTGGCGTATGACAGCCCAATCAATCATCTTCTTGTCTTCTAAGTTGTGAACAAGTTCCCGGAACTCGGAACAATTCTCGACCACATGCCCCTGTTGATGATGGAATTCACAGAAATGGAGCAAGTTCTCGACTGCGGGTCGGCAAGGGATAACCGGAGGGAGTTGCAACGCATGGGTGGCCATCAAAGCCCTGAAAACATCTGTAAGAGATTCCGGCAACGGGGGGTGAGAAGCCCTCTTCGGGCAAGGCGGATGCCGAGGGGTGTGAGAAGGTAGTGGGGATGGTAGCAGAGGTTGCGTAGGTAAGGGGGATTGCATAGGCGAAGGCGGAGGGCTAGAATGATGTGGCGGCGTGGAGGGAGTGGGAATGTAATGGACGGCATCTATCCGCTCTGGGTGTAGTGTTTCCTTGATCGGAAGTGGAGGGGTGTGGGGAGATAAAATAGCGGAGGGCTGACTCGTGGAGGATCGGTATGCGGTGGAGCACATGGAGGTATAGGGGTGTATGGGAGTGGACGGTCGACTCGTTGAGGGATATAAGGTGGAGGGTTGATTCATGGGGGGATATAAGGGAGATGACGGATGGGAGGCATACGTGGGCGTGGAAGGTGGAGGAAATTCGGGGTCAACGGAAACTAGGAGTTGTTGGCTAATGAAGCGGGCTCAGCTGTAAAGTTGTTGCCATGAAGTGATATCATTCAGGGCTAAGATACATCTGAGCTCGGGCGTTGCGTTAGAAATAACCATCTTGATCTGCTCACCCTTCGGAATATGCCCCGGGACTTGCGCGGATAGGCGACACCAGCGGTCGGCAAACATGGAGAATTCCTCGTCGGGCGTCATCTTCTCGTGGGCCAGATCAACCAAAGAATGTCTGGGCCCAACCTGATCCTGGTACTGCTGAATAAATCTTGCTTGAACGGCTTGAAAATTCATCATCTGCTCTTGTGGTAACGTGAAAAACCAATCCTTGGCCGAGCCCTCTAAAGATAGGCCAAACAAATAGGCCATCAAGCGTTGATCATGTTGGAACTGGGCCGACTCATATAAGAACTCCTTCAAATGCACGTAGGGGTCACTGACTCCACCATAGCGACGATAAGCCAGAATCTGTTGACGTGGTGGAAGCTGAAGACCCCGGAATGCAAATGGGATATCCAAAGAAGTTTGAGGACTGATTTGTCGTTGCAATTCATCAAGCTGGCGTTGGGCCTGAGCGATCATCTCCTCGGTAGGAAGAGTCCGGGAAGGATATGGGCCAGCTTGAGCAAGAGATGTTGGATTTAGACCAGGAGAATGTTGATGGGCCAGATAAGGGGATCCGGCCTGAGAAGAATGAAAGCCCATTCCAAGAATGGAGGAATGCATGGGCCTGGACAGATTATGTACGTGGGAATGAGGATTGATTGGGCCAACAGCAACATGGGCGGGATATGAAGGCCCGTTAAAAGAATAGGGTCCAATGGAGGAATAAGGAGATGGGCCCGCACAGGAAGAGGAATCCACACGGGGGTAAGAAGATGGAGAGGTACAGGAATAAGGTACAGGAGAGAAGTGCTCCATGGGGAGAATGGAGACTTTGCACAGTGGATTTCAAATGAATACAAGGAGGGAAATGACCCCAAGACAAATGCAACTAAATGGGGACACACAAAGATGAACTAGACCTAATGAGCCTAATCTGACAAAGAGATGCAAATGATGACACTGCAACATGTAATGGAAGGAAGAGATGAGAAAAGAACCCACCAATTAACCACCCAAGTTGTAAATGATGCACGAAGATTTTATAAGTTCCTCTTTAGGACCTTAGTGGATTAATTAAAATGTGAATTCACTCAACCACAAGGTACCTAAATAAGGTGGGGGATGGGAAACTGGCAGACTCTAAGGGACTCTCTCTCTCTTATGAATGCAGACCCTAGACTGGGGGGTGGTACGGTACAACCTGTCTGGCGTCCGTGTGAGAATCCACGGCTCACGGGGACTTACGGAGGCCCTCGGCAAGGTCCCCTAGTCGGCTCCAAGGAGTATGGAGACGAGAGGAAACTCTACCTCGGTAGGAACGCAACTAAATATGAATGAAATGCATGAATCCTATGCGCACCGGAGTGCATGCAAAATTCTAACCTAGAAACTAGCAAGCAATGAACTAGCAAATGTAAGAAAATGAGATGAACGCAACCATGGAATGATATAAAATAAATAGGGGGAGGTCAAACAGCACCAACGTATATGCATATAATGATATAATTCAATGATAAAACTGTAGCACGGGGTGCACTGTAGCAGAGAAAGATGGTCTGATGAAGACCACTCAGGGAGCAAGGACGGCCTGTGAACGACCGTTCAAACCAGGGAGTAGCGACAAAGTAATCAGAAAACTCAGACAATGATAGAATGGAAGTAAGTAGAAATCAGAAGCGTACCAGGATGGGCGGTCTACCGACAGCCGCGTGATCAGTAGAACGGACCATCACCGACCGTGCAATAGCAACCAAACCAACAGTCAGAGGACAGAGGAGTACCCGTGCCAGCAAGATGGACGGCCAATAATCGACCGTGTAATACTTGAACGGATGACATTGGACCGCTTATCGCAGCAGGCTTTGCAGAAGATATGGCGCTGTTCACAGAGAAGAGCGGTGGACTTCTAGCCGTCGAAGAGATGGACGGCTCCTGGAGATCTGCACATGCTCCGGAGGACAGAGACCGCGCCCAGACCAACCTGAAATCACTTCGAAAAGAGGACTAACACAGTAAAAGAAAAGGTCAGCAAATCACTAACACGATGGGCACTAGGTGTCCCACCGTGATCGCCAAAAAATGGGCAGTTGACATGTTTATTTTACTCCTCATTAGCTTAAAAGATGTCTTCTCTCCCCTTCTACTAAATCAATATATAAAATAAATGGGAACAGTAGAAGGAGAACAGAAGAGTGTAAATAACTGTGATCACCACCAAGGTGCCTAATGTGATTGACACACCGTACCTTGGAAAGAGGGAGACACTCGCCTTATGAGCAGCGCTGGGAGGATGTACGGCTCAGGAGGAACCGCCTGTAAGGATGTGCGGCCACACGATAGGCCGTCTAAGGGCGCTGTAGAGGATGCGGGATAAGGAACTTCTGGCAGATGAACGGCTCTGATTCGACCGTAAAACAAAGAAGAACGGCCCAGGTAACACCGCGCGTCCCCGTGAACGACTGGTTAGGAACCGTGCAAGACCACCACGCCAGAAGTTGTAAAAGGGTCCAACCTCCACCCTTTCCGGCCGGCCAGAAAGGATGGGCCTCACGTTAGTGAATTGCTGACCTACGAAACAGAGTGTAAAACATAAAGAAAAACCCAATATCAGAACTATAGAGTGTAGTAAATGTTAACATGAAAGGAAATAGACGTAACTAAGTGAAGTGGGGGATACCTGGGGAGTTTTAAACCCCTGGGGCATCAAAAACGTGGGAGTGTGTGTGTGAATGATAGTGCAAGCAACGAAAACATGGGAGAATAGATGTGTAGAAACAAACATGCAATGAGAAGAAAACGAGACTATCCAGAATGTAAGAGGACTCAAAACGGAAGTTACTCCCTGGACCGGAGGCCTATATGGACGTAGAAGGCTTCCCTCCCTGGTCGTAGGTCGCTCAAGGATTCGGCAGGGCTTCGCCGTCGACCAAAATCTCCCCCCCCCCTTTCAAAGGTAGCCTTTAGGGTCTATTTATAGAGCACCTAAAGTTCTAGCTCGAAATTAGGGTTTAGAAGCATTTTCAGGTCGAGATTATCAAATAAAAATCATAGATAATCGAATTATCTCTTATCCAGTCGAAACGGTACTCAAAATGGTTCAGCATCCGTGGAGAAAATGACGGGAGAAGTTAGGGATAAAACCACGGATAGAGAGAGAAAATATGTTGAAATTCAGGAATCGAATGGATGAACGGTCTTACGATAGACCACTCAACGGGATGTGCAGCCATGTCCTAGCCGTCCAACCCTGTCAGTGGAAATTCAAATAAATCATAAATATTATCCAACTATCCATCGAACTGACCGAAATCTTCGCCGTTGGACTCTCATAGATGAACAGCTCAGATGAGACCGTTCAAAGGTAGAGCGGCCAAAGACCCACCGTTCTAGCCTTGTCGGTGATAAATAGATTAATTGGATAATTATCTAAGAAAATCACCAAACGCAGGACTCTGAGAGATGAGCAGCTACTATCCATTCGTCCATCGTATTGAACGGCTAGGGGAAGACCGCATAAATGCTTGTCGGTGGAAATACAGAAAATTAACCAAAATATTCCAAAATACATGGACGGTCCACAGGCAACCGCACACTGATTGGGCAGCCTGGGATGAATCGTATATGTATATGGGTGCTTCAATCTCATAGAAAAGCTCAATTAACAAAAACCAAGGCCCATTAAGCCCAGAATTGAAACAAACCTAGCCATGGAGGGAGGCTACCCATAAAATTGGCCCAAAACGTGCATGAAAATAGCCCCAACGAGCGATGGACAACTCGAGGCATCAACAAATGGGAGTAAGAGGAACGACTCAACTCATCGGCAAAAAACGGGTGTCAACACATACGCATTTAAAGCCCAATGTCATAATGCAATGTTTAAATACTTAATCTCTTCCAAATGCATAAATCAATCTAATTTTCTAAACCACCCAGGTTAAGCTTAAACCCACTCACCTTGATTGGAACGAGGTAGCCATAAATTGATTCGTTCATGTATTATATTGCATTGGCTAACCTCTTTATTTTTTACAGAAATCCCAGCCAGCGGTCGACCGCCAGCCAGGAGCGGTCGACCGATTTTCCTAGCAACGAACGAGCCATTTCCTATAAAATTTCGATCGATCGCCAGCTCCTACAGGTCGACCGCCATCCTCGATGCAGCCCTTTTTGACTTTGTTTTCCATTACATGGGAAGCCCTTTTTATTGGGTTTGTTTAAGCCAAATGTCACCAGATTCACCATGATTTGTGGATCTGGTCTGTGGCATGTCTATTGACCACCCAAGTTCTATAAATAATCTCATTGGGGTCAAAAACCTAAGGAATTGAAGCAAGAACAAGGGAGGCCATCAAAGGAGAAGGAGGGTGCACTGTAGCTCCATGAACAGTGCTTTGTGCAAGAAGTTCTTCATCCAAGTGCAAGCTTCTCAAGCTGATTTGTAGGCCATTCAAGTGAAGATCGAGCTGGGAGCAAGCTTCATCCAATACCATCTTCATCCACTAGGGGGGAGCTTGAATCTGTGTGATGGGAATCAACACCGGGCACTAATATTTTATTTTTGCATTTGTGTCCTTTTTATTTGCATTTATACCCTTGTGTAATTGGGTACGCAATTGTATGGCAAGTATAAGCCAAAATGTGAGTCTTTAGGTTTTAGTGGGTTTATTTGTAAAAGTCTAATAGGTCCAACAAGGGGCCCCCACCTTCTTTCCCATTGGTCCACCTAGGCTCTAGGGCCCATGTGGGGCTGGTCAAATGTCCAAGGTGGGCTTGTAGAAGGCTTGACCATTCAAAGGGACAAAGGGTTACAAAAGTCAACATTCTCTCCCCTTAAAGTCAAGGGGGCACCCCCTTCCACTAAATTAGTTTTTATTTTTTATTTTTTTGACCACATGGGGATTAAATCTTCTATCCCGTGTATATCCCTCCCCTAACCTAGATCTGAGGGTAGTTTAGGTCTTTTTACATTTTCTATATATACCTTGTATTTTATGAATTACTTAGCATTAATGAGAAGAAAAATTCATTTGTGCTCACAAGGCCCAAGGGCGCACCCCCTCTCTCTCTCTTGGAGCTGTGAGAGCTCCCCATTTCAGAGGTGTGAAGCCTCTCCACTACCACCTCTCTGAGTGTGATGCTCAACCCCGCAGTCGCTGCTTCCGTTCGTGCCGCCGTCGCACCACCACCGCCATCGCCGGAGTTCTGTCCAAATCAAGACAGAGGCCCCTTGTCCGAATTTTCTCTCCCAAACCTCAGATCTGACGACGTTGAGATTTTGAGGGTAGGTTCTCCACATAAATCCCCATCTCCATAAAAATTCCCCCGATTTTAAACCTTCATTTCATTTTCGTTTCTCTTTAAGCTTCTAGATCCACCCAGGTCTGTCCCTGTGCAGATCTTGTTATAGCAACCATGTTCTTCCTCTGTTCGACCCCCTTCCCAATTTCTGATTTAGTTCAAGTTTGGACTGGGTGTTCTTCCTATCAAAACCCACCTCCACAAAGTTTCCCACGAATTTAAAAGTTCTTCCCCTCTAGAAAATTAAAACTCAGTCCTAAATCTGTTCTGCCCCGTGCAGTCCAAATCCGACTCCTGTCCAGTCAAAAATCTATTTCCCCTGTCAAACCACCTTTAGAAAATCCACAAAAAATATTGGTGTCTTCCTTACTTCCCCCTCTCAAACTTTCATCAAGGGCCCAACTTCCAGATCCAAAGTTTTCCCTCTGGCCAACCCTTGTTCTCAGGAAAATTCAAATCTATCCTGCCAGATCTGGTTCTATGAACCAGCAGGTTGTAAATTTGACCAAGGCCATTATAGAGATAAAAAAAATTCTATCTCTAGCCATAGGTCGTAGCCCTATGAACGATCTTTCCAACGTCGCCAGTCTCGTGTCAATCAGAGGTCGGGGATGATCGCAGCATCCGTTCTTGCCGGGTCGCGCATTGCAGAACAGAAGAACCAGCCTGTGGATAGCAAGCCGCACCGACCGCCTGGTCGGTCGACTCGCCTTCCACAAGGCGAACCAGCACATCGCCTTCCCAGGGAACGTCCCTATAGGATCCGTCGTCATAGCAGTACCATTCCCGGCCCACTCGGCCCACCAGCCAGCACGTGGGCGCCACAACCCACAACACGCGTCATCCGGACAGCACAGACGGAGCTGTCCATGTTGCTTCCCGTCAACCCAAGATCGGTCAAACCGGGCCCACATTGTAGCCCTTTACCTCCCTGCGTGGAGTGGGCAGCAAATTAACTTCTGTAATATTTATGATTATTTTTACCGGGAGTTACCGTACTTGGTCGGGGTCGTCTTCCCCATGCCTAGCGCGTGGAGGTATCGTTTCCGCTCCCTTGGCATTTACTTTCCTCGTATATTTTCTTATGCCGCTGCGAGTGATAGGATTATTAGCCCGATATATTGTTATCACCGCTGCGAGAGTGAGTGAGTGAACCCATCTCGTGACTCAATCTGAGTACATGAGGAAGAGCCGAGTACCCTTGACTCATTACCGGTTCCTCAACCGCGCACGATCCCACGTTTCCCTCGCTTAGAGACGAGTTGCGAGCTAGGGTCCCAGGTCGCTGGTCCATCCCGCATCACTGTGTCTTCTATTTCTGTTTTCTCATTCCACTCTTGCTGAGCTTTAATAGTGTGTTCTTGTAATATTGAAACACCTGTGTATGTGTGGATCTATGCAGATCCGTGTGTGTGTGTGTGTGTGAGTGATTTCCTTGTTCCTCACTTTTCCTTGTGATTCGGTGCTTGTGCACCTTCGTGGGAGTTCTGAACTCACACGAGTGTGTGTGTGTGTGTGTGTGTGTGTGTGTGTGTGTGTGCTTTGAACTTGTAGCCTTCTACAAGATAGTTTGTGAATCCTTACAGTCGGTGAGGGGTGGACGTAGCTTGCAGTTGTTGCATCCGAACCACCTAAAAATTGTAGTCTTCTGTGTGGTTTGCTCCTTATCTTCTACCTCCATTCTGCTCTAGCACTTTTGCTTATCACATCATCATCTAGTTTCCTTGTTTAGATCTAGCTGTATTAACCTCTTTACGAGAGATCTCTGGTATATCAAAAGGTAGCTTCTTATAGACACGGTCAGTCTGGTCGGGAGAAAAATACCTTATGTGAGAGAATCTTCAGATTCCCGGACTCCGCCTGGTACCAAAGAACTACTGTAAGGGTTGATTTAGCCAGATTCTTTTTGTAATCCATCAGATCTATTCTTGTTTGTTGCTTACTCTTAATACATGTCTTAAATCTGGTAAAAAGTTTTTAAAATCTATAATCACCCAATTCACCCCCCCTCTTGGGTGTCATTGATCGCGGGACTTCAATTGGTATCAGAGCTAAGGCTCTATTTCTTTCAGATCTAACGATCTAGAGTAAGATCCAGATCAATGGCAAATGAGGGTATGATGCCTGAGGGTCACTCCATTCATCGTCCTCCATACTTCGATGGCTCAAATTACTCCTATTGGAAAAATAGAATGCATGTTTTCTTGAGAGCCCAGGAGTATGAGATCTGGAGAGTTGTGGACAAGGGTCCTTACAAACTCTCTGACGATGAAGAGAAATGGACACCCGAGGAAATTAAAAAATGTACTGTCAATTTTAATGCTATGAATATTATGCAATGTGCTATACATCCTAATGAATTTTCTCGTGTATCCATGTGCAGCTCAGCGAAGGAAATGTGGGACAAGTTGCGTCTCATATACGAGGAACCTCCGAGGTCAAGGATACCAAGGCCAACCTACTCGTCAGAGACTACGAGCTATTCAAGATGAAATTTGAAGAATCTATCTCTGAAATGTTTGCAAGGTTAACTGAGATTATCAATGGTCTCAAGAGACTCGAAAAAGACTACACCAATTTCGAGCTCGTAAGGAAAGTGTTTAGATCACTTCCATCGACGTGGCATACAAAAGCCACAGTAATTGAGGATTCGAAAAATCTGTCCATACTCACTTTGGACGAGCTCATAGGGTCACTCATGACGTATGAAATAAATATGAAGAGAACAGCCAAGGAAGATACGAAGAAGAGAAAGGTAATTGGATTGAAAGCTCATCAATCTGATGAAGACTTTCAAGAAGAAGAATCCAGCGAGGGAAGCAATGAAGAAGAAGACTTGGCCATGATAACTCATCAAGTAAGGAGATTCTTGAGAAAGAAGAGGAATTTCCAAGGTAATTTCAAAAAGGGGCAAAGGAAGCCCATTCAAACTAAGGGCGAGTCAAGCAAGCCCAACAACGTCATTTGCTATGAATGCAAGAAGCCCGGACACATGAGAGGAGAGTGTCCAGATCTGAAGAAGAAGTTCAAGAAGGAGAAATTTTGGAAGCCAAAAGCAATGGTCGCTACATAGAGCGACGAAGAGGAAGAGCTGTCCGAAGAAGAGGTCGGAGAGTTCATGGAGAGCTTGTGCCTCATGGCACATGAAGATGACTCAACAGAGGTAAATTCTGACCCTGATTTTATTTCCAATGAACAATGGGAGTCGGAATATGAAAAACTATATACTAAATACAAGAAAATTAGATCTGAAAATAAAACTCTAAAAAAGAAATTGATGATTTGTCACATGAAGATATCTTTGTTAAATTTGAGAAACTGGAACAAGAATGGTTCGAACTAACATAAGAAAAAGAAAGTCTGCTACAAATAATTTCAGATTGTGAAAAAGCCAACGACGAGTTATCTTGCAAAATGTCTGAAATGGAGAAAGTGTGTGAAAAAATGAAAACTGAAGAAAAAATTCTAAAATCCACAACTTCAGAACTTGAAAAGAAAACTGTGAGTTTGAACAAAGAAGTGGCTGACTTGCAATTCACTCTTTCCAGGTTTGTCAAGGGCAAACAAAATCTAGATAACTTGTTGGGAGTCAAAGTCAATTTTCAAAAGGAAGGACTGGGATACAATCCCCAAAATAAAAATTCTTTTGAGCATAAGATCACCACATCCTTTGTTCATGAAAAAGAAAACAACCATGCTTCATGTTCCAATTCTAAACCAAAACATGTCCAACCCAAACCACGATAATTTTAAAGAAAGTTTGCACATGTTAATTGTTATCATTGTGGTAGATTTGGTCATGCTGTTGCAAGTTGCTGGTTCAAACAAAACTCACCAAGAAATCATGTTCTTTGGACCAAGAAAAGATATGCACAGAATTGGACTAACTCCTACGGACCCAAACTAGCTTGGGTACCAAAATCATTTGCATGAGAATGTTGTTTCTTGCAGATATGTCTTGAAGCCAGGGGGAGCAAATGGTATTTGGATAGCGGCTGTTCAAGACAAATGACAGGGGACAAGAAGGTGTTCTCTACACTGTAAGACAAGGATGGAGGCTCAGTTGCATTTGGAGACAAGGACAAAGGTAAAATCATTGGAATCGGCGATATAGGTAATAATTCTAAAATTCTTGTCGAGAATGTGCTTTTAGTGAAAGGTTTAAATCACAATCTCTTGAGCATTAGCCAGCTGTGTGACAAGCGTTTTGAAATTATTTTTGATGAAACCCATTGCCTTGTCATAAATAAAACTTCCAATGAAATCAGATTCATCGGCAAGAGAAGCAACAATGTATATACTATTGATCTTGATAATGTTTCCAGTGATGATGTGTGCTTGGTAGCAAACAATCTTGATAATGCATGGCTATGGCACCGAAGACTAGGTCATACTAGTTTTGGGGTAATCTCCAAGTTGTCTAAACATGACTTAGTAAATGGTTTGCCAAAATTAAAATTTGAAAGTGATAAAATATGTGAGGCTTGCACAAAAGGCATCCAAACACGCATATTTTTCAAGAATAAAAACATTGTTTCTACCTCCCAGCCCTTGGAATTCCTGCACCTTGATTTGTTTGGCCCAACTAGGACATCTAGCCTAGGAGGGAAATCCTATGGTTTTGTGATTGTTGATGACTATTCCAGATTCACTTGGGTGTTATTTCTATCCAATAAAAATGATGCATTGATGGAATTTCAAGTGTTTTGTAGGAAAATTTAAAATGATAGAGGCTACCTTATCACTACCATCCAAAGTGATCATGGTGGCGAATTTGAAAATCATGAGTTCAGCAAGTTTTGTGTGAAGAGCAGGGGTATACGCACAACTTCTCATCACCAAGGACGCCCCAACAAAATGGAGTGGTAGAGAGGAAAAATAGAACATTGATAGACATGGCACGGACCATGCTAAGTGAAAATTCTCTACCAAAATATTTTTGGGCTGAGGCGGTAAGTACAACGTGTTACATCATCAACAGGGCAATGGTAAGGCCCATCTTAAAGAAAACTCCCTATGAGCTCTATAAGGGTAATAAACTGAATATTTCCCATCTTAAACCCTTTAGATGTTCATGTTTCATCTTGAACAATGGTAAGTCCAACCTAAGTAAGTTTGATGAGAAAAGTGACAAAGGAATCTTCCTAGGTTATGCACTTAACTCTAGAGCATATCGTTTGTTCAATAAAAGGACTTTGGTTGTTGAAGAAAGTCCTAATGTTATTTTTGATGAATCTGAACTAAAATTGACAAGCCAATCTTTTTAAATTGTGGATGCAGGAGAAGCCCCCCAAAATTCAACAAATGCTGGAACATCTAAAGCTAAGGATCAATGAACCAAAAGAAAGAATATCCAGCAAGAGTGAAGAAGATGAAGATCCTTCAATTGAAACGCTGCAAGAGCAACAAGTGCAGCACCCCGACTTGCCAAGCACCTCCACATTCTTAAAGGATCATCCAGCTGAAAACATAATCGGTAATCCTCAAGATGGGGTAAGAACCAGAGCATCTCTAAGGCAAGTAGAAGAAGAGGATTTGATAGCCTTAATCTCACAAGAAGAGCCTAAGGACATTCATGAAGCTCTTCAAAATGAATCCTGGATCCAGGCTATGCATGAAGAGTTGCACCAATTCGAAAGAAACCAGGTGTAGACTCTAGTGCCACGGCCTAAGAATCAATCCATTATCGGAACCCGATGGGTTTTTAGAAATAAGTTAAATGATACGGGATTGGTTATTAGGAACAAGGCCCGGCTTGTGGCTAAAGGGTATAGTCAGGAGATGCGTATTGATTTTGATGAGTCTTTTGCACCGGTTGCTCATCTAGAAGCAGTCCAGATTTTATTGTCTTATGCTTGCTCTTCTAACTTTAAATTGTTTTAAATGGATGTTAAATCTACTTTTCTAAATGGGTATATCAAAGAGGATGTTTTTGTAGAACAACCTCCAGGTTTTGAAGACCCCAAACATGTACAACATGTGTACAAGCTCCAGAAGGCCTTGTACGGACTGAAGTAAGCACCAAGGGCATGGTATGAATGGCTCACCTCATTTCTGATTGAAAATGGTTTCAAGAGAGGTAAGGTTGGTTAAACACTTTTCACAAAGAAATCAGGTAAATTTATTTTAGTAGTTTAAGTGCATGTCGATGACATATTTTTTGGAGCTACTAATAATGCGCTATGTGATGAATTTGTAGAAATTATGCAAGGTGAATTTGAGATGAGCCTAATGGGTGAACTAACATTCTTTCTTGGACTGCAGGTGAAGCAAACACATGGGGGCATTTTCATAAGCCAAGCCAAGTACACAATGGAGCTTTTGAAGAAATATGGGATGGCTGAAGCAAAACCTTTGTCAACTCCAATGGCCACAACCTCGAAGTTAGACAAAGATGAAAATGGTAAAATAGTAGATCCTACACTGTTTCGAGGTATGATCGGATCACTACTGTATCTTACAGCATGCCGTCCTGACATTCAATTCAGTGTATGTCTTTGTGCCCGTTTTCAGTCATGCCCTAAAGAATCTCATTTATCGATTGTTAAACGTATTTTTAGATACTTACTTGGCACAATAGATTTTGACTTGTGGTTTCCTATCGGTAGTTCTTTTGATTTGATTGCATACACTAATGCGGATTATGCTGGATGCATTCTAGATAGTAAAAGTACTAGTGGGTACTGTTAGTTTCTTGGTGGGTGCCTAGTTTCATAGGCCTCTAAGAAACAACATTCAGTAGCTCTCTCAACGGCCGAGGCTGAATATGTAGCCACCAGAAGTTGTGGAGCCCAAGTACTTTGGATCAAAAATCAATTGTTTGATTTAGATATTGAAATGAAATGTGTGCCAATCTTGTGTGATAACACTAGTGCAATCAGCTTGTCTAAAAACCCTATTCAACATTCTAGGACCCAGCATATTGATATTCGTCATTATTTTCTGAGAGATCATGTATGAAAAGGGGTCTTTGAATTGAATTTCATTGACACACACAATCAGCTAGCTGACATTTTCACCAAACCCCTCAACCAGGATCAATTTAACAAGATAAGAAGAGAACTTGGGATGTGCAAGGGTGAGAGCATACATGCATAGGCTTGCACTTAAGTTAGGATTTGCATTTATAGAAACTTATATGCATTAAGGGTAGGAAAACATGCATATTGTCTTTACTTTTAATACTTTGTGTGTTCACATACACTCCTGCATGCTTGAATGTATTTATATATATATATAACCCTCCTTGAAAATTTTTTTCTAAGGCCAAGTATTCCTTGGATAAATTTTTGTGGACTCAGTGATGTCGGACCTAAGGAAACTTTTGAGGGGGAGTTAGAAATTTTCCTCAAATTTGCATATATTTCCTTCCCTCCACTTCATGACGTTGGCTCAAATCAGAAGGTTGGTGTATAGTCCCCCCCATATAAAAAAAATAAATAAATAGAAAAGAAAAGAAAAAGAAAAAAATATACAATATGGGGTTTTTGGGCTAGCGGTCGACCACCATCCCCGCACCGGTCAACCGGTGGTGGCGAATCGGCCCAACCGGGTCACACCCGAGCCAACTTATAAGGGGTCCTAAAACCTCTCATTCTCATTCCATCACTCCCATTCACCTTCCACTACTTTGCCCTAACCCTAGAACCTCCAAACTCCACCTCCCAAGCTCCCAAACCTCATCATTCCTCCACCCGCACAAGATCCGGCATGTTCGTCACAATTTCAGGACGAACTCCATTCGACCGTTCGTGCGTTCGTGGAGTTCCCACCTTGATTCCAGTTTATGGAGAAGGTCTTTGTAAGCCTCTGGAGTGTCCATCGATCTATCTTCTTTCCCCGGGACGAGGGTCATCTCTTCAAGGGTTTTTCACCGGGTTTCTAGTTCGGGATGCCGCCTAGACGAAGCTCTCGACGTTCTGCCCAAGGGGAAGGGAGTGGCAAGAGACGCGAGGCACCAGCCCCTCCACCACAGCAGGCGCCTGCACCACGTCGAGCACCTAGGTTGCTTATTCGTCTCATCATCGACCCTCGACTGGTTGATTTCAACGTGGTGAATGAGCTCTTGCCCGATATATGTGCAGTCTTTGAGATTCAGCCGGGTTGGACTGATTTCGTCTCTATATATAACCGTCAATACCCCAATCTAGTACAACAATTCTATGAAAACTTGGTTGCAAGAAATGAGCAGTTGTTTACTGTTGTTCAAGGGGTTGAGATTCACATTACTCCCAATCTTTTTGAGAGAAGCTTAGGAGTTGCAGCTAGAGGAGCCGACTTGGTTTATGGTCATGGGGGGGTTAAGGATACTTTTCTTGCTATGATCAGCTGCGAGTACGTGCGTGGTGTTAGTAATTAGATTGAATTGAATGCGAATCATTTTCCACCACTGCAGCGTGTCTTGCATCATATGTTTACCTCTCTCATTTATCCAAAGAGTGGCAGCAGAAATGAAGTCACAGAGGTTCATAAATTCCTATTTTACAATGTGATAAATGGTATATAGATCAGCATGGGTCGCCTCATAACTACTCTCATTGGAGCCTGCCGAACAAATCTGCGGCGATCTTTGCTGTATGCTTCACAGTTGACTGGGGTATTCATTCATGCTGGGATCCATTTAGCAGAAGAACGGTTTATCTATGTTCGCCAGGATGATATTTATAACAAGCATAAGATCTTTACTGATATGGGATATTACTATGGTCCCGGTGGTGAGTTACGCGGGGATGTGCCCACTTATGGAGATGATTTTGATAGTGAGGAAGAGTAGGCACAAGAACAACAGAAGGATCAAGGGGATGTTTCCCCTCCAGTTCAGGCCGAGGAGCTGCCTCCTCCACCCTCACCGTAGCATATGGATACGAAGATGCCTCCTCCACCTTAGTTTTATCATGGAGAGTCCTCCACTCAGGGGACCACACAGCATTCTTGGGTAGATTACGAGGCTTTTGACTGGCAGTTTACTGGGATAGAGACACGTGTGGATACTTTTGGGGATCGACTTTCTACTCTCGGGGATCGCGTTGACACTATGGGAAATGTGATTGACACCATGTCAGATCGCATACATACCTTCTCCACTGCTCTGGATTCCCTCTCCACTCAAATGGCCACACTCTCCACTCATATGACTAGCCTTACCGACAGTCTTGCTGATTCCAGCCAGTCCTTCCACATCATGAACATGACCCTTCTTGGCATGGCTCGTCGTGATGCGGCTCGTGACCTCGCCATTGGCCGAATTCGGGATAGTCTTCACGCTCAAGTTCATTCTCTTGAAGACATCCGCCATCGCCTTGGATACCAGTCTCCTCCTCTAGAGGATCAGCCTCCTGCCGGCACACCCTGAGGATTTTTTCTTTCTTCCCCTCTAGCTTGCTGGACAGTGGTCTTGTGTCACTTGGGTCCCCCTTCGTTTATCCTACCCCCTTTTGATGATGCCAAAGGGGGAGAAGTAGTAGTGCAGGGCTTTATATATTTATGTATGTCCGTGTGTGGTTGTGTGCTTGCATGTTTGATCATGTGAGGATCATGAGTCCGTTCTTATGCATTTGTTTCGTCTCTTGAGTCTAGAGTCGTGCATTCACTCTTGCACTAATGTACCTTGTAATGAAATGATGAATTGAATGTAACTGGTGTTTGATCTCAAATGGTTGGCTATTGTATCTCATTTCTTTTCCACTCGGCAGATAAAGTGTTGAATGATTTACATTCGCTGGCTTGATGGGATGTGAGTGAAATGCTTTCATTTCGAACTTTGATCTCAAATTTTCAAACATTGCTTAAAGGCACGTTTATGTATTTAAAAATCCCTTCTGTTTTGTCATCATCAAAAAGGGAGAGATTGTTGTATATAGGTGTTTCTGATGATAACAAAACCCAAGACGTACGTTCTATCACGTGCTATCCATTAACAATCAAGTTCGACCTTCATACGCATTTAAAGCCCAATGTCATAATGCAATGTTTAAATACTTAATCTCTTCCAAATGCATAAATCAATCTAAGTTTCTAAACTACCCAGGCTAAGCTTAAACCCACTTACCTTGATTGGAACAAGATAGCCATAAACTGATTCGTTCATGTATTATATTTCATTGGCTAACTTCTTTATTTTTTACAGAAATCCCAGCTAGCGGTCGAACGCCTGCCAGGAGCGGTCGACAAGTTTTCCCAGCAACGAACGGGCCATTTCTTATAAAATTCCGATCGATCGCCAGCTCCTACAGGTCGACCGCCAGCCTCGATGCAGCCCTTTTTGACTTTGTTTTCCACTACATGGGAAGCCCTTTTTATTGGGTTTGTTTAAACCAAATGTCACCAGATTCACCATGATTTGTGGATCTGGTCTGTGGCATGTATATTGACCACCCAAGTTCAATAAATAATCTCATTGGGGTCAAAAACCTATGGAATTGAAGCAAGAACAAGGGAGGCCATCAAAGGAGAAGGAGGGGAGCACTGTAGCTCCGTGAACAGTGCTTCGTGCAAGAAGTTCTTCATCCAAGTGCAAGTTTCTCAAGCTAATTTGCAGGCCATTCAAGTGAAGATCGAGCTGGGAGCTAACTTCATCCAATACCATCTTCATCCACTAAGGGGGAGCTTGAATCTGTGTCTTCATTTTCTGTTTTCTCATTCCACTCTTGCTGAGCTTTAATTGTGTATTCTTGTAATATTGAAACACCTGTGTGTGTGTGGATCTACGCAGATCCGTGTGTGTGTGTGAGTGATTTCCTTGTTCCTCACTTCTCCTTGTGATTCGGTGCTTGTGCACCTTCGTGGGAGTTCTGAACTCACACGAGTGTGTGTGTGTGTGTGTGCTTTGATCTTGTAACCTTCTACAAGATAGTGTGTGAATCCTCACAGTCGGTGAGGGGTGGACGTAGCTTACAGTTGTTGCATCCGAACCACCTAAAAATCATGGTCTTCTGTGTGGTTTGCTCCATATCTTCTACCTCCATTCTGCTCTAGCACTTTTGCTTATCGCATCATCATCTAGTTTCCTTGTTTAGATCTAGCTGTATTAACCTCTTTACAGAGATCTCTGGTATATCAAAAGGTAGCTTCTGATTGACACGGTCAGTCCGATCGGGAAGAAAATACCTTGTGTGAGAGAATCTTCAGATTCTTGGACTCCGCTTGGTACCCAAGAACTACTGTAAGGGTTGATTTAGGTAGATTCTTTTTGTAATCCATCAGATCTATTCTTGTTTGTTGCTTGCTCTTAATACATGTCTTAAATCTGGTAAAAGTTTTTAAAATATGTAATCACCGAATTCACCCCCCCTCTTGGGTGTCATTGATCGCGGGACTTCAGATGATTGACGATTACATATGCTCCACCCTCGTAGACTTTCTGGATTACACAGGGTCCAAGACGATTACATATGCTCCACCCTCGTTATGGTCAAAAGACGATTCTCATTTAGCTTGCCCTTGGGGTTGGCAACCATGATTTCTCGTCTTTTGACCATAACGAGGTCACCCTTTTTGAATTCGTGCTCCTTGATGAGCTTGTCAAAGGCATGCGCTATTCGGGTCTGATAGACATGGAAGTTCTGCTGGGCTTGGAGCCATTTCCCTTCCAAGTTGGAGAGCTCTTTGAGCCTTCGCTCAAAATTTGTTTGCTCTTCTCAGACCAGCCCGTTTTGGATTGCGACCCAAAGGGAGGGTATTTCCATCTCGATGGGGACAATTGCTTCGAAGCCATGCTGATGAGGGCATCTCACATCGCTCTCTTTGGCTCGGATCGCCTGCAACACTTTGAGGATGTCCGGCTATAATGATCGCATGTTATCTTCATTTCTTTGAGGTCTTATTTATGTATTTTCTTTAGTGAGTCACGTGGTCATGAGTCCAATTTCCCTTGTTTTGTATTAATTGGGCTTTTGTATCCTAGTTTGGGCCCATGTTGGTTGTTTAGGATAGCTTTGGTCTTTTGTGTAAATGCTAAGGGCATTTCGGTCATGTAAAGAGTTGGGTGCCTATAAATAGGACCCAACCCCCTCCCATTTATAACACTTGATGCTTGAGAAATTGAAGTCCATTTTGAGTGAATCCTCCCTCCCCTCTAGTTGGAGTGTGACTCTCCTCACTCTCTCTCCCTCTCTCTCTACTCCCCTCTCCCAAGACGAATTCAAATTCGAATCTCCCATCACTCCCACTTCCCAAGATGAATTTAAATTCGATTCTCCCTCCACTCTCACTTCCCTAGGCACCCTTCACTCTTCCCAAGGTCTCCTCCACCCTTCCCTAGGCACCCTTCTCTTGTCCCAAGGTCTCCTCCACCCTTCCCTAGGCACCCACTAACTCCCCACCCCATACCCAACTCAAAATTTGAATTTGTATCTCCCTCTATTCCCACTCCCCAAGACCCCTTCCCACTTCCCAAGAGAACCCTCCCTCTTCCCAAGACATCCTCACCCTTCCCTAGACACCAATTAAATCCCCTCCCTATCTCCAATTCAAATTTGAATTTCATCCCCCACTCCCCAAGATAGAACCCACCAATTCCCCCCATCCCCCCCTCTCTAGTGCACACCCAGCCCAGCCCCCTTTCCAGCTACTCTAGCCCCCTCCACACCCTCCACACATTCCCCTCTAGTCCCCCCTCCACCCCCTTCACCATTTGGCATCATCCCTTCACCCCCTTCTCTTGTCCTCTTAGAGATACACTGGATGCCTGTTCGCAGCTGGGGACCTGCAGAGAACCAGTCACTGGAAGCTCCAGCCATAATGTCATCTCGGCGTTTCTGAAATCCCAAGAGGCACCGTTGGAAGCGTCTCCCTGTCTTCTTCGCAACGGCGGTAATCTTGTCCTATTCTGAGCTCGTGGCTGCCCGGTGGAGCCAATCTCCCCCGACTGCGCGTCTTCCTCCAGACTGCCAACCTGAAGCTACTTGCAGAAGCTCCCACAGCCGGCCATCTAAGGATTTAGAGGCGGGGCTCGGCCGAGATCTTCTACGACAAGTCGCCTTCCAGTACCAAGAAGAAGCTTCCCGATTGGACCCCGGACAAGTGAGTTCTTAATTTCCTCCCCAGGATGCGCAGTTCTGTCCCCTCTGGGACTAAACCGACCCCGGTCTACTGTTCGGGCTCTCCAATCTACTCCGACTTCCTATGGCATCCCCGCGGGTCCCGTTTCGAAGAGAACTCGACAACGGATCCAACGAATCTAGCCACCCCTGAATCAGAGCCCAGAAGCCACCGGTGTGACCTTGTCTTATTACTGCAGTGGTGCTGAAGCAGCCAGAACCAGAGCAGTCTGGCCCTATTCCAGGTCCTACCCCGACCAGCAACATCATCAGGGGAATTCAAGAAAATTCAGGCATCTTCCTAGGTAAAGTACGAGCCTTTCGGCACTAGTTTCAGCCCATTTAGAGTTCAGTGGCGACCGTGGCGGTGACATCTTCGACTGGCTGTCCAGTGATCCTAGAAGCTGGCAGCATCGGCGGAACTCGGCACGATGATTTCTAGCTTCACTTCCCCTCCCCGCCTGGCTGGCTTACAGCCCCTCCCTGTGTGGAGGTAGTATTTGGTTGTAAATCTCCTAACCCCCACCCCGAGATCCCCCCTCCTAGGAGAGGAGTAGTGTTGTAACCCACTTATTTTCAGGTCAAGCGCCATCACCGCGGCGTGCAGGCGTATGCCCACGCTTCCCGGCGCACCCTCGTCTCCGGTCGGGATTGGTTTTTTCACACCGGTCAGGTGAGCATCTGATACCCCCGTGTCTGGTTGCCATCTTTGCTTATTTAGTATAGTCTTTACTTGCCGTTGGTCGGTGAGACGAGAGCCCGGACTCGCACACCACCTTAAGTGTGTCCACCGCGGACCGTGCGTGAGTGCCTCCCAACCCACACCCCGGCGTGCCAGCCGCCCACAAAGTTGGGAACCCCAGGCCCTTAGGGGTCAGCCTAAGCCTGCTAGGTCTTTAGAATCGATTGGGTCCCACCTCGGACCCTCGCCATCATCCCCCGGTCACCATCGGGAGATTGTGTGCGCTGTGCGAGTGAGCCGCTAGCGTGAGTCGACTTCTACTTTGTATGCTTGCGGGTCTAAGTCTTAGGTTCAACAAGTCATACCTTATCATCCTAGGGCTGTGTCACATCAAGTGGTATCAGAGCGGTCATAGGCTTGTTCTCACAAGTCTAGTCTTGGGGCGTCTTCACACTAGGTCATTCATAGGTGCCCACTCACACCCGTGCATAGCCCACCAAACTTTGCTTGACCACTCATAGTGGAGCTCATTATCAATCCAATCCATCCTCTTCGAGTTCCACAATGAATCCTAATCCCCAAGGGAATCCCGCCCCCAACGAGCATGAGCTTCCCGATCACATGAGATTCATTGTGGAGGGTATGGCTAGTATCTTAGGGCGGCTTGATGACATAACGGCCCGGCTTGAGCAACTTGAGGAGAATAGGCTCGCCCCAAGGGTGGATGATAGAAGGGCACCTCCTCCACGTGAGGGACCAGCCATAAGAGAGCTCAACCGTGACCACCCACCCGAGCCGGAAAGGGACCCACCCCCAATGAGAGATGACAGACCCCCCCGGGATAATCCGGATGAACACCTTGTAAGGCTTGTGAAAGTTGATGCCCCCACCTTTGATGGGTCCCATCACCTGAGCATCTACTTAGATTGGGAAGCGGCTATAGACTAATATTTTGATTGGTACCCCATGACCGAGGATAGGAAAGTCTGACTTGCCAAAATGCAACTTACTAAGTTAGCAAAGACCCATTGGTTGAACGTTGAGGGATTGAGGATAGTTAGGAGGGAACCTCCCATCACCACATGGGGGGCCATGAAAGAACAACTCAAACTCAAATATGTCCCTCCCTCCTACCATCAAAACCTCCTAGATGAGTGGCAAGCCCTAACCCAAGAAGGGAAGACCGTGATGGAGTACATTGAAAAATTTGATTATTACCTTCTTAAGTGTGGAGTCCAAGAGGATCCCACGGTCACACTGTCCCACTTTAGGAATGGGCTTCAATTCCACATAAAGAAGGAGCTCTTCATGCGTCAAGTGACCACCCTAGAGCAAGCCTACCAAATAGCTCGTGATGCCGAGAAATTCTCTCGATATACCCTAATGGTTCCCCCTCGGGGGATGGATCCCAAATCCTTGGCACCTCAGACCAACACCCCACCTCCTCAACGAGGTCTCCTTCCCAACCCCATGGGAGCTCCTCCCACCCGGGCAGCCCCTCCTAGTGGCACCCTTCCCCATCGCCCCACAAATGGTCCTCCCAACCCCACTCCTAATAGACCCAATCCGGGACCCACCCCCCTTCACACTAGGGCCAACCCCAACCACCAAAGCGGGCAACAATGCTTTAGGTGCCTTGGGTATGGACACTTTGCCAATCAATGCCCCACCAAGGGAGCATCTAGCTTGCTCATTGAGGAGGCTAATCTCCTACCCCAAGCTGGAGTTGAAGAAGAGGTTGAGGTGTTTGAGGCCTCTCCTGACTGGGAGGAAGAATATGAGACCCACTACATGGAGGCCAATCAAGAACAACCTCCTCCACCCACCGACCCTCACCTTGGAGTGGTTAGGTGTACCCTCACTCAAGCCCAAGAACATGATTGGAGAAGAAACACTATCTTCCATACCTACATCCAGATAGGGAGTCATGCTAGGAAGGTCATCTTGGACAACGGGAGTAGTGTGAATGTGGTGTCCCCCGACACCGTCAAACTTCTAGGCCTCACCATTTCATCACACCTAAAACCTTATCGGGTAGCTTGGATTGATGCTACATCCATACCCATTAGCACTCGTTACCTTGTCCCCATCACATTTCAATCCTACCAAGGCCAAGTTTGGTGTGACATTCTACCAATGGAAGTAGGGAGCATACTCCTAGGGCGGCCTTGGATCTATGATGTAGATGCCACCTTCCTCGGGAGGGCGAACACTTGCATTTTCACCCATGAGGGAAAGAGAATCCAACTCAACCCTTCACCACCCCACTCCCTCCCCAAGAAGACACCTCCTCTCCTAGAGGAATCTTCAACCCCTTCCTCTACCCCACACCCTACCCCATCAAATCCTAACCCTAGTTTGACCATTGGGACTACTAGGAGCCTACACCTCATCACTAGGAAAGAACTTGAGGAAGAAGTCAACCAAGGGGGACAAGTGTGTGCCATTGTCATTTGCCTTGGGGAATCCACCCCAACCGACCCACACCCAATAGAAATCCAACAACTCCTTGAGGACTTCCATGATGTGTTCCCCGATGAGCTTTCGGATAAGCTACCACCCATGCGCGATGTGCAACATGCCATCGACTTTGTGCCCGGAGCTACCTTACCCAACCTCCCCCACTACCGCCTCAACCCCACCGAGCATGCCGAGCTTAGGAGGCAAATTGAGGAGCTCATCAAGAAGGGCTTCCTCCGCATTAGCAAGAGCCCATGTGGTGTCCCGGCTCTTCTCACACCCCAAAAGGACGGAACTTGGCGCATGTGTGTGGATAGCCGAGCCATCAACAAGATAACGGTCAAGTATAGGTTCCCCATCCCTCGGCTAGATGACATGTTAGACATGCTTGCTGGAGCCACCATCTTCTCCAAGATTGACCTCAAGAGTGGCTATCACTAAGTTCGCATTAGGCCCGGGGACGAGTGGAAGACCGCCTTTAAGACCAAGGACGGTCTCTATGAGTGGCTTGTGATGCCCTTTGGTCTTTCCAATGCACCCAACACCTTCATGCGCCTCATGACTGAGGTTCTCCGGCCCTTCATTGGCATCTTCCTTGTCGTCTACTTTGATGACATTCTCATACATAGCCAGTCCAAGGAAGCCCACCTCGATCACCTCATACAAGTGTGCACCGTTCTTAGGAAAGAGAGCCTCTTTGCCAACCCCGGGAAGTGTCATTTCTTGACCAATCACCTAGCCTTCCTAGGATTTATTGTCTCATCCCAAGGAGTGTCCATGGACCCCGAGAAGGTCCAAACCATTCTTGAGTGGTCCGAGCCCAAGACCCTCCATGAGGCCCGAAGCTTTCACGGGCTAGCCACTTTCTATAGGAGATTCATTCGTGGGTTTAGCACTATCACCGCTCCTATCACGGATTGCCTCAAGAAGGGCACTTTTGTGTGGACTAGGGCAGCCTCCAAAGCATTCCTAGAGATCAAGGAAAAGATGACCCAAGCCCCGGTCCTTTGCCTACCCGACTTCTCTAAAGTCTTCGAGGTCACTTGTGATGCATCCGGGGTAGGGATTGGAGGCATTCTTAGCCAAGAGGGTCACCCAGTAGTCTATTTTAGTGAGAAACTTTGTGAGGCTAGGACTAGGTACTCCACATATGACAAAGAGCTTTATGCCGTGGTTCAATCCCTTCGGCATTGGAGGCACTATCTCCTACCCAAGGACTTTGTGATCTTCTCGGACCACGAGGCCTTAAAGTACCTCAATACCCAACAAAAGCTCAATGCTCGTCATGCCCATTGGGTAGAATACATTCAGGCCTATACCTTTGTCCTCAAGTACAAGATGGGTAGTGAGAATCGCGCCGCCGATGCGCTGAGTAGGCGGGTAGCCTTGCTTTCCACTATCCAGGTGGAAGTCACAGGGTTTGAGAGAATCAAAGGGGAATATCCAAATTGTCCCGACTTTGGGACTCACTACAGCACCCTCTCCACTCAACCCCACAGGGAACATGAGGGATTCATACTCCAAGAGGGATATCTTTTCAAGGGAGCTAGGCTATGCATACCCCGAACTTCACTTCGGGACTTCTTAGTTTGGGAGTTGCACAGTGGTGGCATAGCTGGTCACTTTGGGGTCCAAAAGACCATAGAGCTAGTTGAGAGGCAATTCCATTGGCCCAATCTCAAGAAGGATGTGGCCAACATTGTGGGACAATGTCACATTTGTGCCTCGGCCAAGCAAGTGAGACAAAACACTGGGCTTTACACACCCCTTCCCATCCTAGACCGACCTTGGGAGGACTTGAGCATGGACTTTATCCTTGGCCTGCCTAGGACATTGCGGAAACATGATTCAATCTTTGTAGTTGTTGACAGGTTCTCTAAGATGGCCCACTTTATCCCATTCTCCAAGACTTTGGATGCTTCTAGGGTTGCCCGTTTATTCTTTGATGAGGTAGTCCGAATCCATGGATTACCTAAGACCATTGCGTCCGACAGAGATGTGAAGTTCACCAGTTACTTTTGGAAACCCTCTAGCATCTGATGGGAACCCTTCTAAAATTCTCCACTTCTTACCACCCTCAAACCGATGGCCAAACTGAGGTCGTCAACTGAAGTCTTGAGAATTTGCTCCGTTGTCTAGTTGGGGACCACCCCAGGAATTGGGATCTCCTCTTGCACCAGGCCGAGTTTGCATATAATGATTCCGTCAATAGGTCCATAGGCAAGAGTCCATTTGAGGTCGTGCATGGTTATAGGCCTAGAAAGCCTTCAGATCTTATTCCCCTTCCCCCACATGCTAGAGTGTCAGTCTCAGCTGAGTCCTTTGCACAGCATATCAAAGAGTTGCATGATGACATCCGCAAGCATATAGGGAAAAGTAATGAGGCTTACAAAAGGCAAGCAGATGCTCGATGGCGTCACTGTGAGTTCCAAGTGGGAGACTTGGTGATGGTGAGGACGGAGCGGCTCATTCCGGGGCCTATCTCAAGTTGAGGGCATGAGGTTTGAGACCCTTTCAAGTTCTAAAACGACTTGACAGTAACGCTTATGAGCTGAACCTACCTGAGAGTTTTGGGGTACACCCTACCTTTAACGTGGTAGACCTGGTACTCTACAAGGGCCCCACAGTGGGACCCAGTAAGGATCTTGAGCCTTTACCCCCCCTTGAGAGCTAGCTTGAGAGGCCGACGTGAGCTGGTAAAGGCAATACTGGATGAGCAGAGTACCGTTACCAGGCACAAGGTGTATCAACGCTACCTGGTGAGGTGGAAGAACCATCCCCCGACAAAGGACACTTGGGTGAGCCGGGAGGATCTGTTGCGCCTTGACCGGGACAGTTTGGACTGCTACCACAGCCAGGCGGACCCATACTCATCGGAGTCGAGTTCTCCCCACCCCGGGGGATTTGATGAGGGCATCTCACAGCGCTCTCTTTGGCTCGGATTGTCTACATCACTTTGAGGATGTCCGGCTATAATGATCGCATGTTATCTTCATTTCTTTGAGGTCTTATTTATGTATTTTCTTTATTGAGTCACGTGGTCATGAGTCAATTTCCCTTGTTTTGTATTAATTGGGCTTTTGTATTGATGTGACACAACCTAGGACTTAAGTAAGCAAGCACAATCGCAATCAAACGGACCGATGTCGGCGACCGCTCACCCGATGCTCACCAAGACCCGGGGTAACTTGGCAACGCCAAGTGGAGGTTGTGTGGGCTGGGCCCTTGCTGGTAGAGGGCCAGCAAGGCCTAAGTTGATTCCCAAGGGTAGTGGCAGCCCAATTCAAGGGAGCCGACGTCGTGTCGAGGGCACGGGTTCCACTCTTTTCCCACGGTGATCACTTATAGCAAAGGAGCTTAAGGATCAGGCTCTCATTCACGGCCAGCGGAGTTTATGAACTAATATTGAAAGAAAAAGCACAAATAAGAGCAAGGATTTGGAGCACTTACTCGACCAGTTTGAAGAAACCGGTCCCGTTCGGAGACGAGGGCGAGCGGGGAGGCGAGTGGATCCCCATACGCCGCGGCGGTGTAGCTTGACCTGCCCAATCAAATTACAACACTACTCCTCTCGCAAGAGGGGGACCTTGGGGTGGGGGTTAATGGGTATTACAACCAAAACTACCTCCATACAGGGAGGGGCCTTCAGCCGGCCAAGCGGGGAGGGGAACTTGAGAGAGGAACACCGAAGATAGGAGGTCACCGGTTCTGTCCACGTTATGTGGGTGCTGATAGATGATCAAAGAAATAGTTACTGCGACTGATGCCGAATTTTTTTGGAGATGAAACCACCTGGAAAATCTTTGTAGGAGGCCAGGGAAGTCCTCCAAATTTTTTTGATTTCTTCTGGCGCCGACGCTGGTCTGGGTGGAGGCCCAAGCAGGGAGGCAGATTCTTGGACTGGCAGCTTTTGGCGCCCAACAGAAGGTTGCAGAGGATGCCCCATCAGCTCCCGAACTCAGAATCAAGCACCGCCAGAGTTTTTGGAATTGCGGACGAGTCCTCTTCGCAGCAAAATTGACGAGGAAGCCAAACGATGCCGGAGAAGACCAGGGAACTCTGAACACTGATGACAGGTCGGTGCAGGCTGTGGGAAGCAGAACCGCGTACCCGAGGGAGAAAAATGATAACTCTGGCCCACGGACGTCGATCAAAGTTCCGCTTCTTGATTCTGAAAGTAGAAAGAAAGAAGAACAACTTTTTAGAAGAACTTGTGGCCTGAATCTTCCAAGGTTCGTCATGGCAGAGCTTCTACTACGGCTCAGGTGCTCAGCAGGGGCAGCTCTACGCAGTTGTGGGAGAACGGATCTCCCGGTCAGCTCGGAGCTCGGAATGGGACGAGACACCGCCGTTGCGAAGAAGACAGATAGAAGCTTCCGTGGATACCTCTTGAGACTTCAGATTCTCTAGGATGTGGTTGGGGTCGCCTCTGCAAACTGCTACTCTTCTGCTGCCAGCGAACTAAAAATTGGAGGTTGAAGATGGTGGGGGGAAATGGGGTATATGGGAGGGGAAATGGAGGTGGATGAGTGTGGGGAGAACCCTGGCTGTGAGGGGGTCTAGGAGGGGGTGTTCAAAGATGTGGGAGGGGAAGAATAGGGTCTGGAAGGGGGTCTAACAGGTGGTGGGAGGAGGAGCTACGAATTTGGGCTTGGAGGGAGGAGGAAGGTTGGGGGGGCACAAGTGGGTGGAGGGCATGAGAGTTTGAATTTCCTTTAATGTGGGGTGATCAATGGTGGTCTTGGGGATGGGAAGGGTGCCTTGGTAAAGTGGAGGGCTGCTTTGGGTAGTGGGAAGGGTGCTTGGGGAAGTGGGTGGGGTAGTTGGGGGTTGGGAGGTGGAGCTAGGATTGGTGGAAGCTCTCTTGGGACTAGGGGTGGAGTAATGGGATGTGTGGGGAAGGGGAGTGGCCTTTAATGGGGGTAGGTGGGAGAGTGGTGGTTGGGAAGGGAGGAGAGAGAAAATTTTTGAAATTGGGTGTGGAGGAGAGAGAAAGGGGAGTGAAAAAGAGAGATTAAGAGAGGGATGGGTGGGGAATCTCTCCCCTAGGGTCTCTCACCCAAAAAATAGAATCTCTCCACTAGATAAGAAGTGTAAACTCTCAAAATGGCAAGTTTTTCATTCATTGATTCATTAGTTGAAATGGGGGGAATGGGGTCCTATATATAGGCAACCCACATTTCTACAAAAGTCCCTGACTCTTACTACAATGACCAAAGACCAAGGGGGTAGGGGCGCCCCTGGGCCTAGCCCAAAGAATTGGGCTCAATAACCATTCTAAACAATCTAATGACACTTAACCTAGGGGAATAAACAAAAGACCTGGGGACATGACTCAAATAAAAGGGAAAATACATCAAATGACTCAAATAAAAATTACATAGGACTCAAAATTAAATAACTAGACCATGCCGGATGCAACCGGGGCGAGGAGATGAGCTGTGAACGTGGGAATGGGGGGTGATGTCCCCATCATGTATCCTAGTTTGGGCCCATGTTGGTTGTTTAGGATAGCTTTGGTCTTTTGTGTAAATGCTAAGGGCATTTCGGTCATGTAAAGAGTTGGGTGTCTATAAATAGGACCCAACCCCCTCCCATTTGTAACACTTGATGCTTGAGAAATTGAAGTCCATTTTGAGTGAATCCTCCCTCCCCTCTAGTTGGAGTGTGACTCTCTCTCTCTCTCTCTCTCTCTCTCTCTCTCTCTCTCTCTCTCTCTCTCTCTCTCTCTCTACTCCCCTCTCCCAAGATGAATTCAAATTTAAATCTCCCTCCACTCCGACTTCCCAAGATGAATTTAAATTCGATTCTCCCTCCACTCTCACTTCCCAAGAAACTTTCCCTCTTCCCAAGGTCTCCTCAACCCTTCCCTAGGCACCCTTCTCTCTTCCCAAGGTCTCCTCCACCCTTCCCTAGGCACCCACTAACTCCCCACCCCATACCCAACTCAAAATTCGAATTTGTATCTCCCTCTATTCCCACTCCCCAAGACCCCTTCCCACTTCCCAAGAGAACCCTCCCTCTTCCCAAGGCATCCTCACCCTTCCCTAGACATCAATTAAATCCCCTCCCTATCTCCAATTCAAATTTGAATTTCATCCCCCACTCCCTAAGATAGAACCCACCATGTCCCCCCATTCCACCCCTCTCTAGTGCACACCCAGCCCAGCCCCCTTTCCAGCAACTCTAGCCCCCTCCACACCCTCCACACATCCCCCTCTAGTCCCCCCTCCACCACCTTCACCATTTGGCATCATCCCTTCACCCCCTTCTCTTGTCCTCTTAGAGATACACTGGATGCCTGTTTGCAGCTGGGGACCTGCATAGAACTAGTCACTTGCAGCTCCAGCCACGACGTCATCTCGGCATTTCTGAAACCCCAAGAAGTACCGTTGGAAGCGTCTCCCTGTCTTCTTCGCAACGGCAGTAATCTTGTCCCGTTCTGAGCTCGTGGCTGCCCGGTGGAGCCGATCTCCCCTGACTGCGCGTCTTCCTCCAGACTGCCAACATCAAGCTGCTTGCAGAAGCTCCCACAGTCGGCCATCTGAGGATTTAGATGCGGGGCTTAGCCGAGATCTTCTACGACGAGTCGCCTTCTAGTACCAAGAAGCGGCTTCCCGACTGGACTCCGGACAAGTGAGTTCTTAATTTCTTCCCTAGGATGAGCAGTTCTGACCCCTCTGGGATTGAACCGACCCCTGTCTACTGTTCAGGCTCTCCCAAACTACTCCGACTTTCTCTAGCATCCCCGCAGGTCCCGTTTCGAAGAGGACTCGACAAAGGATCCAACGACTCTATCCACGCCTAAATCAAAGACCAGCAGCCCCCGGGGCGACCTTGTCTTCATACTGCAGTGGTGCTGAAGCAGCCAGAACCAGAGCAGTCTGGCCCTATTCCAGGTCCTACCCCGACCAGCAACATCATCAGGGGAATTCAAGAAAATTCAAGCGTCCTCCTGGGTAAAGTGTGAGACTTTCGGCACTAGTTTCAGCCCATTTGGAGTTTGGTGGCGACTGTGGCAGCGACATCTTCGACTGACTGTCCAGTGATCCCAGAAGCTGGCAGCATCGGCGGAACCCGACACGATAATTTCTAGCTTCACTTCCCCTCCCCGCCTGGCTGGCTTACAGCCCCTCCCTGTGTGGAGGTAGTATTTGGTTGTAAATCTCCTAACCCCCACTGTGAGATCCCCCCTCCTGCAAGAGGAGTAGTGTTGTAACCCACTTATTTTCAGGTCAAGCGCCATCACCGCGGCGTGCGGGCGTGTGCCCACGCTTCCCGGCGCACCCTCGTCTCCGGTCGGGATCGGTGTTTTCACACCGGTCAGGTGAGCATCTGATACCCCCTTGTCTGGTTGCAATCTTTGCTTATTTAGTATAGTCTTTACTTGCCGTCAGTCGGTGAGACTAGAGCCCAGACTCGCAGACCACCTTAAGTGTGTCCACCGCGGACCGTGCGTGAGTGCCTCCCAACCCATGCCCCGGCGTGCCAGCCGCCCACAAAGTTGGGAACCCCAGGCCCTTAGGGGTCAGCCTAAGCCCGCTAGGTCTTTATAATCGATTGGGTCCCACCTCGGACCCTCGCCATCATCCCCCAGTCACCATCGGGAGATCGTGTGCGCCGTGCGAGTGAGCCGCTAGCGTGAGTCCGACTTCTACTTTGTATGCTTGTGGGTCTAGGTCTTAGGTTCAACAAGTCATCCCTTATCACCCTAGGGCTGTGTCACATCACCTGCACCAAGGAAAATGGTGAACTACCCGTTGGAGTTTTGTATACAGTTCGATATGCCCACAGAGCTTCGTACATCTTCTCTTCCCAATCTCTTTTGTTGGAATTAAAAATTTTGGCCAGGAGAGTACAAAGAGTTTTATTAAAAGCTTCAGCCAAGCCATTGGCATGTGGGTTATAAGGGGTTGACATCCTCCCGTCAATCTTATATTTTTCTGTTAGCCGGTAGACCTTCTGGTTGCGGAAGTGGCTGCCACTGTCTGAGATAATTCGGTTGGGGGTGCCAAATTGGAATATGATGTTGCAACGGACAAATCTGACGATGATTTCCCCAGTTACTTCTTTCAGAGCAATAGCTTCTGCCCAGCGGGAGAAGTAGTCAGTTGCCGCCAAAATATACTAGCACCAAGTGGATGATGCAGGTAGTGGACCCATGACGTCTGTTCCCCATTGGGCAAAAGGCGAGCTGGGCACTGTTGGATGTAGTGGCACGGGCGGTCTCCTGGGCACCGTCGCGTGCTCCTGGCATTTTTGACAAGACTTAGCATACTTGCAGCAGTCGTCAAACATTTTCGGCCAGTAGTAGCCAAGCTTCTTTATCTCAATCTTCATCTTCAGTCCTGCCTGGTGTGCACCTGTTGTTCTGGCGTAAACCTCCTTCATGACCTTCCAAGCTTCTCCGACGGATAGGCATCGGAGGAGTACCTTTCGCTTGGCATCTGCCATGATTCAGAATAAGATCCCATTCCAGACCTCATAAGAGTCCTTTGTTCTGATCAACTTGATCTTCTCTTCCCTTTGCCTGGGCAGTTGCTGGTATTTAAACCACTACATAAGGGGGCCCCTCCAGTCGGGTAAGCTGATGGCCTCCGCTGTGGCGAACTCAAGTTCTTCTTCTTCTGGCTCTTCTATCATGCTAGGCACTTGGCGCTGATTTACCATCCAGATGTTGAGTTATCCATCTGGCAGCATCGCCAATGAACTTGCCTACTTCACCAGTGCATCGGCTTGTGCATTTTCTCCTCTGGCGATGTGGCCTATCTCAATGAGGTAGAATTGCTCCATGAGCCGTTTCGCCTTAGCATGGTAAGGGAGTAGCTCAGGCTTTTGGACGTCAAACTGTCCTTTGACTGCTTTACGATCAACAGTGAATCGCCAAATACTTGTAGCATTCTAATCTCCATTTGCAGAGTGACTTGGAGGCCGATGATCAGAGCTTCATACTCTGCTTCATTATTCACGCAGGGCTTGCTGATGGAACAAGAGGTGTGTAACACCTCTCCCTCTGGAGATTTGAGGAGGATGCCGGCCCCGGCCTGTACTTTCGTATGCCCGGACAGGGTTGTTTCTGTTCTCGAAGCCCCGTTGAAGTACAGCTGCCAGGTGGTTTGTTGGACTTGGTCCACCTCCAGTGTTTCATCTTCAGGCAGCTCCGTGACCAATGGGGAGTCTTCAGGCACAGGGTGCGCTGCGAAGAAGTCCATAACGGCTTGAACTTTAACGGCCTTCTATGGAACGTAGGTGATGTCAAACTCCATTAGCAGTACGGCCCACTTGCCAAGACGTCCCTTCAGGACTGGCTGGGAGAGAATGTGCTTGACTGGGTCAGCCTTAGACATTAGGCTTACTTCATGCGACATCATGTAATGTCTCAGCTTCTTGACTGCGAAGACCAAGGCGAGGCAGACTTTCTCAATCGGGGTGTATTTTGTTTCCGCCCCTACTAGTCTTCGGCTGAGGTAATAGAGAGCTTGCTCCTTTCCCTCATCATTGTTCTGGGCGAGCATTGCCCCCAGCGAGCATTCGATGGCAGATATATATAGAATAATCGGCCTTCCCTTGACGGGTGCCCCCAGCACGGGCGGGGTCTTCAAGTAATCCTTCAACCAGTCGAAGGCCCTCTGGCATTCCTGGTTCCAGCTGAAAGGTGCGTTCTTCATCATCAATTTGTGGAATGGCTGGCAGCCTCCTGACAAATTGGAGATAAATCTACGGATGTAAGCCAGCTGGCCTTGCCGAGACCTTAACTCTCCCAGATTCTTCGGAGGAGGTAGCTCCTGAATAACTTTTATTTTAAAAGGATCGATCTTGATCCCCCTATATCGTACAATGAAGCCGAGGAACTTCCCACTGGAGATGTCGAAGGCATACTTCATTGGGTTCATTTTCAGCTCATACTGTCGGAGTTTCTCAAAGATAACTCTGAGGTCATCTTGGTGGTCCCCCCTTTTCTTTGTCTTGACTACCAGGTCATCAATATAGCATTCGATTTTTCTATATAGTAGCTCGTCGAATATCTTGGTCATCACCCGCTTGTATGTGGCGCCAGCGTTCTTGAGGCCGAAGGGCATTCTTTTGTAGTGGAATACCTCTTTAGGCGACCAGAAGGCCGTGTGAATTCGGTCGTGCTCAGCTATCCAGATTTGATTATAGCCTGACGATCCGTCCATGAAGGACAAGGCCTCATGGCCAATAGTTGCATCAATCATCACTTCGGTGATGGGCACCGGGAAGTCATCTTTCAGGCAAGCTTTATTCAGGTCGTGGAAGTCCACACAGATCCTGATCTGTCCATTCTTCTTCTTCACTGGCACGATATTGGCCAACCATGTGGTGTATTGGTTCTCGACTACAAAATTGACATCTATGAGCTTGTCAACTTTTTTGCAAATCTGGTTTATCAGCTCCGGCCTCATGCGCCGGGGCGACTGCTTCACTGGCTCCACCTTGGGATCAATAGCCAGAATGTGTTGAGTCGTGTCAGGGCTGAGGCCGGACATCTCTTTGTAGTTCTAGGCAAAGTAGTCCCGAAACTCTTGCAGCAACTTCACATATTGACCCCTCTCCAGCGGAGGTAGAAGGGCACTTAGAAAGGTCAGCCTAGGGTCCCCCTTCGTGCCGAGGTTGATTTCAATGAGCTAATCTATTGTGGCCTAGCCGCCATCTTCAATTTCTGGCGGTGCTGGTAGTAGGTCGACGAAATCTTGATCTTCACCATCTTCTGCTTCAAGGACACCATAGGCATCTTATTGCTCCGCCTCGTTGGGCAATGACACTTTGCTTGTCCCCCCCCCCTTTAGGCTTGTTATCTGCGGCTTTGAGGGGTTCCCCTGTGCGGAGGAGTACAGGACTTCTCCAAGGTCTTCTTGGTAGTTATCGTAGACGGCTTCTGCAGGAGTCGAGGTGATTGTTTGCCACGCTTGGGACTGATCCACTGCTGGCGGCCAGGCTTGTTCACTCTCAATTGCATTTTCAAAGGTCTGGTGCTGAACTGACACCATGTATATACTCCTTTCCTGGCTGCCTATCACATGGGGGCGCGACGGAGCCACAACATAATCTCCCATTCTGAGCTCATCTTTCTCAATCAGGTTTTGAGCAACATCCTTGAAGACGTAGCAGTCTTCGATAGGGTGACCCAGCATTTGGTGATAAGGGAAAAACAAGGGTTCACCACTTCTTCAGGCATCTTGCGGCCTTTTAGACTTTGGGAGGGAGACCTTGCCATAGTGGCAGGCCCAGTCAAATATCCCTCGGGTCTTGTTCTTTGGGAAAGAGTAAGATTTTTGCATCCTCTCTTGTAGTGTAGGGCTTCGCCTCACCGATCGTCCGGCTAGAGAATAAGCTATATCCCTCGCTCCCCTCTTCAAGTGCATGGAGGCGTTTGGAGTAGTGTTCGGGAACAGATGCGTGCATCTATCTTGCTGGCAGAGAGCGCCCTTGTTCAAACCAGACACAAGTGCGGTTATTTCGGCCAGCCACGCCTTTAGCATCTCGATCTCCCATTGTTGCCGATGATACAGAGCAAGCATGATGAGGTCGCATCGAGGGGGACCTGGAGTGCGACTCGCATCACCATCCTTTGCTTCAATGTTAGGCGAGGGCAAGTGCGCCCAGTTACTGTAGCCATTCGGGGTCGATCTCTTAGAGGAGGACGGGACCTTCCCCTGTATCCCTGCAGGGAGGTGGATTCCATAGGAACACTTCTTCATCATGAACTTCCTCAACTGGAGGCACGTGATGCTGGTGGGTGTGGGCTTCCTGCGGGTCTATAGCTTTCGCAGGGTCATCGTCGGACGAGACCATGATTGATATCACGTCGGCTTCGTAAGAGTCTTTTGCTGAGAAACCCAAGCCCGGATGTCGGGTGATTTGCAACAATCTCCGATCCGTGTTTGGCGGGTTCCACATTCTCTTGAACATTTCTCTCCGACTGGAGGGTTGGCACAAGGGGATCCCTTATTTCCTGGTCATTTTGACTACACGGCTGGTTATGTCAGGAAGTCCCATGATAGAGACGAGGGGATCGTACAGCTCATTGGGGAGTTTACAATCATCATCCCCTCTGATCGGGTGCTCTTCATCCACATAGAAGATAGTAGACGGGTCTTCGGAGTTGGGCACCTCAAAGGTCTTCAATGGTTCGATCACCTGACAGTCAGCTTCTGCGAGAGGCTTGATGATCCCGGGCGGGACTCTGACGTCCTCCAGTAGGTCTTCGAGGTATGGTGTTCCCGGTGTGGGCTGGACGGAAAGGGGGATCGCCCTGAATACCCCTTCTGCTTTAGAAATAAACGACACCTAAGGGGGAGCCACGTAGCCTGGCGGTGGCGGAGGAAGCCAGCTGTCAGACTCCACCTTCTTCTTTCCTTTGTTCTGAGTGACTTGGGGAGCTTGCTTCGGCCTTTCTAGATATAAAGTGGTGTCCAACAAGTGGCATTCGAACACTTCGAAAGGGTGTAGATCAGTGAAAATTCTTTCCTCTTTCCCATTGCAAGGGTATTTGATGCATTGGTGCAGAGTGGATGGCACCACCCTGTTCTGGTGCAGCCAAGGTCAGCCGAGCAACGCCTTGTAAGAGGTGTTGGAGTTGATCACATGGAATTGGACCTTGGTTGTGAAGTCGCCGAGCGAGAGGTTGAATTCAGCGACCCCCATAGGGACCTCACACTTTTGGTTGAAGCCAGGAATCTTGACATTCCTGACCTCAATCAGGTGTATGTCCAAATAATGTTTCTGATACACCCGGTAGGGAAGTATATTCACTACCACCCTTGGGTCGACCAAGACTCTGTTGATAGGCTGCCCATTCAGCTGCCCCTTCATGTAGAGTGGCCTATTGTGGCGGTAGGTGGGTAGAAGCATATCCTCTTCTGTGAAGGCCACAGCTACTTCAGGTGACATTTCTGCAAGGCAGGCTTCAAAATATGCTGGCATCTGGAGTGCAGCGACAACAGCTTGCCGTGTCTCTTCATCTAAGGGCAGGATCTCCCAGACGGTAAACCTGGCTGGGATCTTCTTCAGGTGTTTAATGATTCTACTATCGGCCCGGACTTCAAGCAACTTCATTTCTTCAGCTCTGCTACGCCTGCCTCCGCCTTAGGCCTGGGGAGCCGGATCAGCGGGTGCCTCCTCCACTAGGTCGGATGCCGCTTGAGCTTGCGGGGCCTACTGGGTCGCCCTGTTTTCTTGCATAAACTCGGCAAGGTTCGAGATGCTGTCAAACTCTTCTCTTGTCCGGGGTAGGGGTACCACGGGCGGAGCCAAAGGGCCGCCCGCTGCTTTGGTCGACCGAGACTCCCGGGGGCATGATTGTCTTCCCCTTTGGGCCGATAGAAATTCAGTAAATGAAGGGGCGCTCTGGCCATTGGTTCTTTGGGGTAGAGGCCTGATGGAGGGGGAATCTCCATGCCTTGGACCCTGGGTTCGGGGACATGATATATTTGTTCTCCCTTGAGCAGAATGTTGTGGTTGGCCTGAGGAGGGTGTCCCCACTTCCTCCCCGACCTGGTGGCATGTTGGGAAGTGGATGCTTCGGCCTGGCTCACCTCTGATGACTCGAGGGGTACCTCTTGCTCTTCCTCCCCCAGGGAGAGGGCCGTGTCAAATAATGCTGAATGGGTGTTGCAGGAGAGAATGACCCCACTCTTCTTTTTGTTTCTGGGCCTTCTCTTCTTCTTTTTCTTCTTTTTCTCAGTGGCTGGTAGCTGCTCTGTAGGGGGTTCTCCGCATAGAAGAGGTTCTTCGCTCGTTCCGGCCTCTACTTCTGGAGCCAGTTCGAGTGACTCGAACTCCTCCTAGGGGACATACTCCTTCAGCTCCACAGGCTGGATCTCAAGTTGTTCATAATCTTCAAGCCCATCGATAATGGCCTGGAGTATTTCGACCGCGGGGCTAGTTTCTTTGTGCACCCGCATCGGGATGTGCTTTTTCTTGTTGTAAGTAGGCCGCCTCATAACTAGCCGAGGGGCTGTGTCATGCCAGACAGGTGTTACCGGTGGTGGTGCTAGTCGAGGTGTAACACCCCTTATGTGAACTTTTGGAGTGGGCCAGGGAGCTTGTCTTCTTCTTCTATTCTTCGTTGGCGCGGCCTGCCAACCTTCTTGGTCCTGGGCCGGCGCCATGAGGAAGGCTTCATAAGTGGCACATGTACTAGCCTCCGACCATTCTTTAGGCAGCTGCTGGTATAATGACACCATGTTGAGGGTGGTACCCAAGTTTGGCATCTCGTGCGGCTGCGGGGGATCCACCTTGTGCTCCCCCATGTTCAGCTCCCCCTTCTTGATCAAGGACTCAATGACATCCTTGAAGATGTAACACTCTTCGATAATATGCCCAAGCATCTGGTGGTACGGGAAAAGGCGAGGGTCATCCTTCTTCTTCAAGTCACCAGGCCTCTTTGGTTCTAGTAATGTAATTTTGTTGTACCTGGTGGCCCATTCAAACAGGACCTGGGACTTATCTCGAGGAAAAGAATACAACTTATTCCTCGTTTTCTCCCGCAGGGAAGGGCCTTCCTGCCGCTCAGTAGACCTAGGTGGAGGAGGGTTGGCTGTCTCTTTAGCTTTCTCTTTCTACTTCTAGAAGGTCTCGAAGTCCAGTGCGTGAACTTCTGGCGGTGTCGATCTTTTCTCGGTCTGCCTGGCCCTCTGACTCGATACAGCTGGAGCAGAAGAGTATCGAGCAAGGAATGCCTCGATCTCTGCCACTATATTTTTCAAACGGTCAAATGACTTGACCTCAGCACCGATCATCCTCTCCAAGATTTCCTTCTTCAGATTTTGTTTACAAATCTACACTGCGTCCTCCTGATGTGGGGGAAGCCTGCACCTCATACTGAGGTTCCTCCATCTTTTTTTATAGTCGAGTGCCGACTCATCATTACTTTGCATTGTGACATAAAGCTCTGCCACAGTGACCTCCCGTTCGGCTATATAGAACCTCTCCTTGAACTTCTTCTACATGTCGGGCCAGTCTATGATGGACCCCGTGGGCAAGCTCGAGTACCACTCGAAAGCGAGCCCGGTAAGTGTTGAGCCAAAGAACTTGAGGAGATAGGCTTCATCCGTCACTAGATCCCCCATAACATTCACATAGTAGGCAATGTGCTCCCTGGGAGACCTTTTCCCGTTAAACTTCTCAAATTTCGATGGCTTGGTGATGCCGGCCGGCAGCCTCCTGGCAGCATAGTGCGCTAGGTAAGGTACCCGATAGACATCGAATGGCGTGTGATCACCATCACCCCTCTCTGCCAACTTTATGTCTATCATCTGTTCGAGCATCAGTTTGCTCACTGTTGCTGGGTCGACTGGACTTGGATAGAAGTGAGTCGATTGCGCCAGTGGCGTTGTTAGCACTGTTGCCTGTGGTGCAATAGTGGACCCCTGGAACGGCAAGTTCGGTGGTGGGGCCGGTGTGATATGTTGCGGCTGATGTAGGGGGTATGCCCCCAGTGTAGCTGGGTATTGGTGGAGACACCATTGCCTACGGAGAAGCTTCCGAGACTTGACCGTTGCCCCCAGAAGTTTCAGGCAATGCCTCGGTCTGCCCGGATTTTGAAGGCTAAGCATTTCTTTCAGTTAGTTGATTCCTTAACAATTCAATCTCTCGTTGATATTGCTGCATCATATGCAATACAGAGGGGTCATTCACAGAAAGGCTGGGGGTGCCCCCCTCTCTTCGGCCGGCGCCTCCTCGGATGACGTGGATGGTCCTCCCGTGGTGCCTTCGGTGGCAATAACATTGGCGGCCAAAGCCATTGAAGGCTCCTCATGGCCAGCTTCTTCAGTGTGGACTTGCACCATCTCATTTGCCACTTTCCCTCTTCTAGTAAGAGGTCCTGGCCTTGTGGCAAGTCTGGCCACCTCTTCGGGCTCGGTCGGTAAAGCCCCATACCGGCCGAACACTCTGGCCATGTTGCAGGTGTAAACCCTCAGATCTCTGCCTCTTCTTGCTGCCCTTCTCGACGGCCTACCTGGGAAGACCAATCTATCAAAGACTGATCTCCGTGGCTTCATTTCTTCCCTCAACAGGGATTGATGACGCTCCTCTGAGTAATGTCTTGACTCGGCACTGGGCACCGGTCGCGTCTCCTCTTCTTCAAAGGCGGAGGCTACTGCCCCCAATAATCTCAGGCGACCTAATGGAGTGCTCCCTGGGCCCCGCAAGTAGTTTCTCATAGCCTGCTCCACTCCTTCCTAGTCTTGATCAGGAGGAGAAGCCGGTGATGTCACCCTATTAGCAGCAACGGGCGCGTAAACTGGAGGCCTTGCATAGGCAGCCTGATTGTGCCGCCAATAATGCCGACGGCGGGTGTTTTCTGGTAGGGCTGGTATGGTGAGTACCGGCTGATGCACGGGGGTCACTGTCTCAACCCGGTCTCCTAGTCGTGCCCTTGCGGGGCGGAAGTTACTAGGCCCCGCCTGGGCAGGTGAGGTAAGTCGAGCTGCCCTGGGAACCCAAACGTGCTTGGCTTTGGTGGGCCTGGAGGCCGACTGGTGCTGCGGCACTACAGCCAGAGTAGCGGGCGTCATCCTGCCCTTCATCTTCTCTAGTGCTTGGAAAGAGTTGTGCACTGCTACAGTAGGCATGATACGCTCTGGGATCTTCTTGGAGCGCTGTCCGGTAAGGCAGACTTGGACACTCACGACAATGGCAGATTTTCCAGTGCTGGAGAACCGGCCTCTAGGTGCAGCTATAGCATGGCTCCTCCGGAGCCTCCTCTGGTGAGAGGCCAACCCCTGGCGAGACGGACAGGCAGTCTGGTGCACATGGTGCACGTTGTAGCTCAGTGTCCCTGTTGGGACGGTCTTGGAAGTCTCGACCAATGACTGGCCAGCAACAGCTTTGGCGGCTCCCTAGATGGGAGCGTTGATTTCAGCGACCTCGGACGCCTCCACCTCCAATAGTTTTGCGAAGGCCTCTCCGAGGAAGTTGGGGAAGCCCACCATGGGAGGGAAGCTCCCGAAGTTGAGGGGGACGGCCAAGTAACCATTCTGGACATGACTCTCGACGGCTTGTTGACCGAAAGTGAGCGCCATCCCTGATGTTTGAAATGCAACCTGCATTTGCAAATCAAATAATTAGTATTACAAGAAAGGGGCCGTAAGGCCCTTAGTCCCGGAAAAGTGATGAAGGGTGATCTGGTCCCACCGGGCGTGCCAGACTTGTGGACGCACTTTTTTATTAAACATTTATTTTATTAGTGACGATTGGTTTATTGGATGTGTTTATTTATTTATTAAGTGCAAGGGCGTGCTACTCATGAAGTGACGATTTATTCGGGCTTCATGGAAGCCCTTGGTGCACGCGATCTGACTAATCAGATAATTGTGTAGTTCATGTCCGGACCAAAACCCGCCACACCATAAAGGTCACGGCGTCATTTACATCCCCCATACGGGAGATCACCCTTGATTAATTACCGGGAATAAGGGCCCTACGGCCGAAAGAGTTACACACTAATGACACAAGTGGATAGAGAAGATCGAATCATGCTAGAAGCTCGCATCATGAGACGGACGTACAAGTCTTCCTTTTTTGTTGGTCATTCATGGACCACTTTATGTTCGAACAAAGGCCCGTATTAAAAACACGACGGAAACAGAAATAAACCCGTGTGAGTGTATGCCGAGAGACGGCAAGCTTAATGTCTGATAGGAGGCTGGGTCAAGTCCGGAAAGATATTGGCCCGAGCAGGGATGACTCATGGCCATATGGGGGATAATCTCCGGGGCTCATAATCAGCCTGTGGGGCAGCATTGATATTCCCTCAGCGGGGTCGTAGGGGAGAGGAGATTTCCAAGGTGTTCGCCAATGCATGCGAATTTATTATTATTCTATTAGTTTACTGCCACTTTGATACAGGTTTTATTCCTTTTTGCGTGTTCTTTAACATTTCTTTGTTTGGACGGCAATGTATGAAGGCCTGAGGTCGGCGCAGGCGGCAGCTGAATTAGGGAAGAGGCTCCTTTATTCATGAGATGCATGTGAACAATTCATTGTTGTTGTTATTATTTATCTATTTACCCCTTTTTTGTTCATCGATTCATCTTTTATTGCCCGTACATTATGGACTTTTCCTTTTATCTCCCTTTTTATTATTCTTTTCATTATTATTATTATCGTTATTCACCATTGCTCTTTTAATCATGCTATTGCATTTCGGGTGCAGGGTGTGCCGGGAGTGCCTTGGAAGAGATCAAGGGAGAGCATACCGGACTAGCAAAGCCACCAGCGCGCCGGGTCAAGGGGCTAAGGAGTGTGCCAGGTAAAGGCGCAAGGAGCGTGCCGACCGTCGGGATGAGTTGAAGTGTGCCGGGCAGGGCACAGGAGAAAGAGTGTGGCGGGCAAGCAGGAGTTGAAGTGTGCCGGGCGAGGCACAGGCAGGGTGTGCTGGGCGAAGCTGAATTGGAGGGGCACCGTTCGGAGGGCAGAGTGTGCCGGATAGAGGAGCAAGTTGGTTCAAGGGTCGGGGCAGCCGTGGCTGGCTCACGAGAAGGTTTTCTCTATTCATGAGGCACATGGGGGAAGTCTCTTCTGTTCATGAGATGCATGAGGGGTTTGCCTCTTTATTTTTAAGATTCAGATGGGGAGCCTTAATTGGCTAGCTTCAATTCCCTTCATTATGTGATTAAGTCCACAGTCATATTCAACAGTCTGCCACTATAGTGTTCAGTTCAGATCTTTGAGTCCTCCGCAATTCTTTCGTATTAGTTAAAGTGTTTTATTATCGCTTGTTTCATTTGTTTGTTGCTTCCTTTTGTCTTTTAATGTGTCATCATTCTTGGCAAAAATTCGACAGCATCTTCCCCGGACCCGGATGCTGGAGGGGGTGTAAAGGGGTGCACGCCCACAAGGAGTGGCGTGATCAAACAAGTTAAGATGCACGCATATGCGGCGACACCCTTAAGAAACCTCTCTAGAAAACTCGAAAATCGATGAACGGAGAATATCGCATAAATCCTGGACCTAACAGTTGGAACACCGGGCTGGATCCTCACCAACCTATAGAGCGATGGTGATTGAATAAGTGGGGAACAGGCCCTTCGGGTCACAGGCCACAAGTGTGCCAGACCAGAGGTGTTGGGGTGTGTCGGACTAGGGTGGCTAGGGAGTGTGCCGGGTAAGGCACAGGCCAGGGGCGTAACGGGCTGAAAGGGGCTGTGTGTGCCGGGCTAAAGCGGCTGGGGAGCGCACCGGGTGAGGTTCGGGCCAAGTGTGCCGATGAGAGGCCTGGGTGGAGCGCACCGGGTGAGGTTTGGCGAGGGTGTGCCGGTGAAAGCCTGGGTGGTGTGCACCGGGCAGGGCAAGGTTGGGTGTGCACCAGGCATGGGTAGGTGAGGGAGTACCGGTGGGACAGGCCATGGAGGTGTGCCGGCCAACGCGTAGAGGGTACACCGGGCAACTAGGAGGGGGAAACATTTTGGCTAATGGATGAGCTATGGGTGTTGAGTGAAGACAACGAGTTCGAGTTGTTCAAGGGAAGAGGCAAACAGTGTTCAGATGGGGAGGGTTCTCTTGTCACAAGAGATTAGGCAAGGAGCCTGGGAGAGAAACCCCAAGAGAGTGACATTGTTATAGAGACTGTTGGAAGGAGGCCATCTTCACGCCATTAAGCCAGTGACGCTATCCATTGAGTTGGATAGGCTTTGCAGTGTCTTAGAGAGTAAGCAACCCAAGTAATAAAAAAAAACTGTGGGGGTGAAGAAAACAAGCCATGAAATGCAATGTAGAGTGGAGGCTGACCAGAACAACAAGAAGAAAATGATATTTTCATTCATAGAGAACATAGTGGCACAGACCATGAACAAGGGGCCAAATATGGTGCAATGCAATCCAAACAAAAGGGGAGGAGGAAACTAGGGAATAAGAAATGAAAGAAGAAAAAAGATCCGCGGAGAGGGCCGGGTCAAGGAGGCGCGAAGGCTCCCTTCTCTTTCCCGTCCTCCTCTTGCTACATCCAGGACTCTCTCTCTCTCTCTCTACTGCTTACTCTCTCCCTCTTTTAGTGGCTTCTTCTCCACCGAGCTCCGTGAGCTTCTTAGGCGTTGAACCAGTAGCTGCAGCTCTCCTCCTACATGTCTTTCTCTATCTGTTCCTCGTTCTCAGGCGTGATGGGTTTATATATGCCCAGCCGCGTTGACCTCCGCTGACGATGGGGATTAATGAGGATTGACCTCAATCTTGTCTCCGAGTAGGGGGGTGCCTGCATGGCTAGACTGGGCATTGACACCTCTGCATCATCGTAGCTTGCTCGACGTGATCATGCTGCGCGCCAAGGGCCCCATGCAGTGACCGGGGTATTTATTGCCGGTGGCACCGGTCTAAAGGTTGGAACGTGTAACCGGGTGCGGAGGAAGGTGCGCTGCATCGGGTGGAGGGGCTTAACAGGTGTGCCGCTGGAAGGGCGCTGAGAGCGTGCCGCTAGTTGGGCTTGAAGGGTGTGCCGCTGGAAGGGTGCTACGAGCGTGCCGCCAGTGGGGCTTGGAGGGTATGCCGCTAGAAGGGTGCTGAGAGTGTGCCGTTAGGGGCTTGGAGGGTGTGCCGCTGGAAGGGCACTGAGAGTGTGCCGTTAGGGGCGTTGAAGGCGTGTTGTTAGGGGGGGCACTGAAGGCATGCCGTTGAAAGGGCACCAGGGAGCGTGCCGCTGGAGGGCGCCAGGGAGTGTGCCGCTGAAGGGTGCCAGGGAGTGTGCAGCTGGAGGGCGTTAAGCTTTTTTCTTCAGGAACTCAGAAATTGTGAGCTTCCTAGGACATTCTTCACCGTCAGGGACCCAAAGATGGGTTCATGGCAGTGTATAAATTTAGGAGGGTATCCTGCCTTTTCCTTGTCATTTAATTTGCCCGTGCAAATGTGAGGATTTGCCAGACGGTAACGTTCCTCGGAGTCTTGGGCAGTGTATTTCTCTGGGTTTTCTCTCTTCAGCTCCGACGCTAGTGCGGGATTGGGTAGGATGTATGGACGTATAATTTTACATGTCCACACTTGTCTAGACAGAATATGATACAAATTTACCATTGAGAACAATGGTTGTTCAGTTTATTTTAGAAATAAACTTGTTGCTCTAGCACATTTGGTGAATGGTTTGTATCTACTTGATGTTTCTTATGATAATATCCACCTTGATGTTTCTCCTAAGAGAAGTAGGAATAGTGTGAACTTAACCTACTTGTGGCATCGTAGGCTTGGACACATTGGCGAGAATAGGCTTCAGAAGTTGCATAAGAATGGATACTTGGATCCATTTGATTATGAATCATATGCAACATGTGAATCTTGTTTAATGGGTAAGTTGACCAAATCTCCATTTAGTGGACATGGAGAGAGGGCCAGAAACATATTGGAACTAATACATTCAGATGTATGTGGTCCAATGTCTACCCAAGCCAAAGGTGGCTACTCATACTTCATTACATTCACTGATGACTGCTTGTGGACGTGCAAAATTGCACGCCCATACGTCCCAACTAGTCCAGAAATAACAACAACTTCAACTGAAGAAACTGCGTAAAAGAGGGGCCATCCGGACTCCCCGAATGCACACACACTACCGTGGAGCTGTCTCCGGAGTCACGACAGTGAAGAGAAATCAACCACCAAGAGTCTCAAAATCCATGGGCCTCGAAGAAAATCAAATGGGCCATAACTCGCGCTCACAACGGGCTCAGGACTGCCCATTTAGCCCTTAGTCACCTTCAGCGGCACACCCTCAGGCCCCTTCTACGGCACGCCCTCAGGGGCCTTCAGCGGCACGCCCTCAGGCCCCTTCAGCGGCATACCCTTGGTGGCCTTCAACGGCACGCCCTCAAGTCGCTTCAGTGGCACACCCTTGTGGCGCTTTAGCGGTACACCCTCGTGCCCCTTCAACGGCACGCCTTTGTTGCACTTCAGGGGCACACCCTTATAGTGCTTCAACGGCATGCCCTCCTGGCCTTCCAACGGCAGGCCCTTACAACCTCTCAGCGGCACGTGTGTTGAGCCTGCCAACGGCACGACGTTCCGGCCCTCCAACGGCACGTCCGGCAGACGAGATCTTACGCCCATGCCCTAGGGATTCTTGGCGCGCAGTGGGCTATCCGAGGTGTCAGCCGGAGGTTGGGCCACGTAGGCTACTCTTCTGACACCGAGGACGGGGAAGTCAAGCCCTATCATGAACGGTCATTTCCCACCTCCGACTACCGTGCTCGAACGCTTCCGCCGCTGGGGGTATAAAAGCCTTCCTCTTCTGGTGAACAAGACACATAGAGACATACACAGAAGGGAGAGAACATACAGAAGACGCAGTGAACATACCGAGAGAGGCGACACAGAGCCACCGCCTCCAGAGGCGGAAGAAGAGAAGAAGAAGAAGAGAGAAAGAGGGAAGGCCCTTCGGAGACCATCGGCGACGAGAGAGAGTAAGAAAGAGAGAGAGTGAGGGAGTGTGGGTGTGAATGTAGTGCAGGGGAGGGGGAAGAGCAGGGACCCGTCGCCCCTGCTCGACCCTAACTCCACCTTTTCCTCTCCTCCGTGCCTTCTTCTTCCTCTCTCTGTTGTATCTTCTACCCTGGTGTTTTGAAGTGTACATGGCCGGTTATGGCCTTTTCTCTTCATGAATGGAAATTTCCCCCTTCTTGGATTTCTTGCTACTGTGTTTGATTTATGCCCGGATGTGTGTGTTTCAACCCTTCTTCCTCCTCCTTCCGACAGTTTGGCCCCCAGTGTGGGCCTTCTTCCCCTCTGACATGGCCCTTTGCATGGGATCCCTGGCCTTCACCCTCGTCCATTTGCATGAAGGGAGAGGCCCCTCTTCTTCTTTTGAACACCCAACCACCAACACCATCCTTGGCCTTCCTCCCTTCTCCAGCCCCAACTCACCTAACCAACCCTCAACCTTCATTCCCTCAGGCCAGCCCTTCCCCGGTGCAGCCTCTCTGGCCGGTACGCTCGTGGCCTTCTCTTCCCCGGCACACCTTGTACCCCTTCACCGGTACAGCCCCTGGCCGATGCACCCTCAGCCCCTCGGAGCCTTCCCCGGCACAGCCCCTCAGCGGCACACCCTGGCCTCTCCCAGCCCGGCACGCCTTTGAGTCTCCCTGGCCGGCACAGTAATCATCAGTCCCTCCTTCTTGCCCGGTGCTCTCCCTAGCCAGCCCTAGAGAGGTCTCTGGTCCGTCGTTTCTTCCGGGTTTTCCGAGGTTTTATCAAAGGTGTCGTCGCCCTTGGCACGCACCTCCAATCGTCGAGTTCCACCACTCCATGTGGGCGCGTTCCCTTTATCTCCCTTACCACTCGGGTTAAGGGGAGATACTGCCGAATTTTTGTTAGAAACAATAACAACGTGTTAAAGGACAAAAGGAAGCAACAAACAAATGGAATAATAACATGTTAAAAGATGAAAGGAAGCAACAAATCAATGAAATGAACAACGATAAAACGCTCCGACCAAGGCAAGGGAACTGCAATCAAGAGAATCGAACCGAACGACAACTAAGCAGCTTGAACACTCGCCCTACAAGGAAGGAAGAAAGGAAATGATTAATAGAAAGGAAGGAAAAGCCCATGCAAACCACATAAAATCAAGAAGGAAGAGGAAAGGAATGGCATCAGAGAATGGAAGAGGAGTGGGCACCCCCCTTTTTCAGCCCTTGCTCGGCACGACTGCCCCTAGATCTTCACCGCTGCACCCTGCTTTTGCCTTCACCGGCACATCTCGGACCACCCCTTGTCTGGCACGCCTCAGCTGAGCTTCCCCGGCACACCCTCTTAGAGCCCAGGCTGACACACTCCAGCCCATACCCTTCTCCGGCACACCCTATCCGTGCCTTTGCCGGCACACTCTCCATGGCCCTATCCGGCACACACCTTCAGCGCCCCTAGCCTGGTACACCCCTCCTCCCTGGGCCTTCGCCGGTTTACCCTCTAACGCCCCTCACCCGGTACGCTCCAACTCCCGCTAGCCCGGCACACCTGGCCATGCCCTGGCCGGCACGCCCTTTCAAACCCCCAACGGCCCACTCTTCCTTCAAAAAAATATATAATGATAATGATAATAAAAATTATAATAAATAAATAAATCCGAATACGTTATAAATAAACAAAATGGGAAAGATGTATAATCAAAGAATAATAGTAATAATAATAATAATTATTATTATTATAGTAATAATAATAATTATAATAATAACAAATAAACAGAAAAATCACCCGAAACGAATGCCTAAAGAGAAATAAACCACGAGAAAAGCATATAATTAACATCCCAGATAAAAAAAATGCTAAGGCCTACATTGCAGCCCCGTCTCTCCCCGTGACCCGGTGCAGAAGGAACAGTAATGTTGCCCTCGCAGACCAGGGCTGAGTCTTGGGATTTGTCCCAACATGGCCGGGCCCCGACCTTGCCTTGAGCCGACATTCCGATTAAACCGGACCCATTTCTCAGGCCGAATCCCTTCCGAGCCATTATTAAAATTGCCATGTATCCGACAGACATTTGAGCGGGTTTATCTCGACTTCCACCGCATTTCTATTCCGGACCTTTGTCCGAACATGAAAAGGTCTGCGAGTGACCAACACGGCCCGTGGCTCGTGCCCCGATGTGGACCTTAGTGCGATTTATTCCTGCCCCTGTCTCCCGTAGTTAGTATCAATTCTTTCGGCCGTAGGGCCCCTAATTTCGGCAATTAATCAAGGGTGTTCCCTCGTATGGGGGATGTAAATGACGTCGTGATCTTTATGGCACGACGGGATCTGGCCCCGACGCGAACTACACAATCGTCTGACCAAGTCAGATTGAGCGCACCATGGGCTTCTTCGAAGCCCGAATAAATTGTCACTTTGTGACTGGCACGCCCACGCACCTTAACAAATGAATAACAATAAATAAGTGAATTTTAGTGCGTCCACAAGTCTGGCACGCCCGGTGGGACCAATCCGCCCTTCATCTCTTTGCCGAAATTAGGGGTCCTGCGGCCCCCTTCTTGTAATACTAATTACGCTATTTTTGCAAATGAAGGAAAGTCGCACTGTGACGTCGAGAATGGTGACCACCTTCGGTTCCCAGCCCATGGAGAGCCACGTCAAAGGTGGCTACTTCGCCGTCCCCCTTAGCTTCGGGAGCTTCCCTCCCGTGGTGGGATTCCCCAACTTCCTTGGGGTGGCCTTCGCCAACATATTGGACGTGGAAGCATCTGAAAAGCCCAAGACCAATGCTCCCACCTAGGGGGCCACTGAAGCTGCTGTCGGCCGAGCTGTGGCCAAGAGCGACAATGGCATCCCGGCAATGACGCTAAGCTGCAACGTGACCATGTGCACCAGACCGCTGGCCCGTCCCACCAGGGGTCGGCATCTCATCGGAGGAGGCTCCGAGGGAACAAAACCGGTGTCGTCCCGGGACGCCGCATATCCAGCTCCGGGAAATCCATGGCTGTCGGAACCATCCATGTCCACCTCGATGGACAAAGGTCCCAGGTGATACCGAACCGCAAGGTCCCGACCATCCCGGTCCGTAACTCTTTCCAAGGGTTGGAGAAGCTAAAAGAGAAGGTGACGCTCGCTGTCCCGGCCGCGGCACCGAGGACCACACCGGCTCACAGGCCGGCCAAACTGAGGCAAATTTGGGTTCCCAAGGAGGCCCAACCCACTGCACCCGTCTAGGCGGGACCCAACACTTTCCGCCCGAGGAGGGCCCAAAGAGATGAAAGGGTTGAGGTGACGACCCCAGCCTGCCAACCAGCACCTGTCATGCCGGTGCCACCCGAGAATGCCAGCCGCCATCGCCATGGGCGCCGACATATTGCTGCCCGCCTGGCACCAAGGGTTTACTCCCCTCCTGTCACTGCCATCGGCACACAACCACCGGCTGCTCTCCCCGACCAGGAGTGGGAAGGGATCGAGCAGGCCATGAGAAACTACCTCCGGGGCTTAGGTAGCACTCCCTTGGGTCGCCAGAGACTGCTGGGGGCAGTGGCCTCTGCTTTCCAAGAAGAAGAAGCCTGACCCGTACCTAGTGCAGAGTCGAGGAATCGGTCGGAGGAGCCGCGTCAGTCCCCTTCTCGGGAGGAAGTACCGCCCCGATGATCGGTCTTCGACAGGTTGGTATTCCCAGGGAGGTCATCCAGGAGGATGGCAAAGAGAAATAGAAACCGGAGAGTCTTCACCTGCAATATGGCATGGGTTTTTGGTCGGTACGGGGCCCTACCCACCGACCCTGAAGAAGTGGCCAGACTCGCTGCCAGACCAGGGCCTCTCACTAGAAGGGGAAGAGCAGCAGGCAAAGCGGCACAGACAGGCGCTGAAGAAACCTTTCACGAAGAACCCCCTGTGGCTCTCATGGCCAATGTAGTCACCACCGGCGACACGAGCGGTGGGCCCTCCACATCATCCGAGGACGCCCCGGCCGAAACGACAGGGGGCATGCCCAGCCTCCCTACAACTGACCCGGCAATGTTGTACATGATGCAACGATTCCAGCAAGAGATTGAGTTGCTGAAAAAGCAACTAAATGAGCGGAACGCACAACCTTAGATGTCCGGACAGATCGAGGTTCTGCTCGAAGCGCCCGCGAGCAACAGGCAGTCTTCAGAAGCAACTCTGCAAGCTGCGACCTCCCCAGCAACTCCCAGCTTCCCTGGGGCATGCCTCCGCAACAAGCACACTACACATCACCGGCCCCGCCTTCCCAAGGGTCCCCCATGGCCCCTCAGGTGACTATGCTGACTACCCCGAGTGTGCAGGCCGCCCATTTCTATCCAAGTCCGATCAACCCAACAGCAGTCAGCCGGTTGATGCTTGAACAAATGATAGACATGAAATTAGCAGAGAGTGGCGACGGGGATCAGACGCCATTCAACGTCTATCGGGTGCCCTATCCGGCTCATTATGCCGCGAAGAAGCTGCCGGTTGGCGTCACCAAGCCACCGAAGTTTGAAAAGTTTAATGGGCAAGGGTCTCCCAGGGAGCACATTGCCTATTATGTGAACATCATGGGAGATCTGGCTACTGATGAGGCCTACCTCCTGAAGTTTTTCGGCTCGACACTCACTGGGCTTGCCTTTGAGTGGTACTCCAGCTTGCCGCCCGGGTCGGTTGCTGATTGGCCCGACATGCAGAAGAAGTTCAAAGAAAGGTTCTACGTTGCCGAGCGGGAGGTCACTGTGGCAGAGCTCTATGCCACAAGGCAGAGGAATGATGAGTCGGCTCTCGACTACATGAAAAGATGGAGGAACCTCAGTATGAGGTGCAGGCGTCCCCCGCATCAGGAGGATGCGATGCAGATCTGTAAGCAGAATCTGAAGAAAGAAATCCTGGAAAGGATGATCGGCACTGAGGTCAAGACATTTGACCACCTGAACAATATAGTAGCCGAGATTGAAACATTCCTTGCCCGATATTCTTCCACCCCGACCGCATCGAGTCAGAGAGTCAGGCAGGCCGAGAAGAGGCCAGCTCCCCCTGAGGTGCATGCACTAAATTTCCAGACCTTTGAGAAACAGAAGGAAAAAGCCAAAGGGGCAGCCAACCCTCCTCTGCCCAGAACTACAGAATGGCGGGAAGGCCCCTCGCTGAGGGAGAAGATGAGAAACAAGCTATATTCCTTCTCCCGAGATAAGTCCCGGCTCCTGTTCGAGTGGGCAACCAGCTACAACAAAATCACGTTGCCAGAACCAAAGAGGCCTAGTGACCTGAAGAAGAAAGATGACCCGCGCTTCTGCCTGTACCACCGGATGCTGGGGCACACTATTGAGGACTGTTACGTCTTCAAGGAGGTCATTGAGTCCTTAATCAAGAACGGGGAGCTGGACATGGGGGAGTACAAGGTAGACCCCCCGTAGCCGCATGAGCTGCCCAACATAACCTCCACCGTCAACATGGTGTCATTATACCAGAGTTGCCTGAAGAGTGGGCGGAGGCCAGCGCCCGCGCCACCTATGAAACTTTTATTATGGTCCCAGCTCAAGACCAAGAGGGTTGGCAGACCGTACCCAGGAGGAATAGAAGAGGAAGGATCCCTCAGCCCACCCCTTAAGTTCATGTGAGGGGTGTGACACCCCGGCTAGTGCCGCCCCCGGCGAACCCGGTCTGGCATGACACGGCCCCTCGGCTAGTCATGAGGCGGCCAACTCACAACAAAAAGAAACACATCCCGATGTAGACGCACAAGAAGACCAGCCCGGAGGTTGAAAGACTCTATGCTGTTATTGACGAGCTGGAAGATTATGAACAGCCCAAAATTTGTCCCATGGAGCTGAAAGAATATGTCCCCTGGGAGGAGTTCGAATCACTCGAACTGGCTCCGGGAGCAGAAACTGAAGCAGAGAAAGAACCTCCCCCGTGGGATGAACTTCCCCAAGAGCAGCCGCCGGCTACAGCAGGAAAGAGGAAGAAGAAGAGAAGGCCCAAGAGCAAGAAGAAAAAGGAGGCTTTCGTCGCCTGCAACACCCTCTCGGCGTTGTTCGACGCCGCCCTCTCCCTGGAAGAAAAAGAAGAAGAGCTACCCCATGAGCCGACACAGGTGAACCAGGCTGAAGCATCCGCTTCCCAACACGCCACCAGGTCGGGAAGGAAGTGGGGGCGCCCTCCCCCAGATAACCTTAACATCATACTCAGGGGAGAGCAGCCATACCAGGTTCCCAAGCCCAAGGTTCGAGGCACTGAGATCCCTCCCCCGTCGGGTCTCTATCCCGAAGGAGCCAGGAGCCGGGGCACCCCTTCGTTCGCCGAATTCCTGTTAGCTCGAGCAGAGAGGCAGGCACGCTCCCAAGGGTCTCCTTCGATCAAAGAAGCAAGCAGTCCCCCAGCTCCACCAGCGCCGACTCCTCCTCAGCCAGAAGAGGAATTTGACGGCGTCCCAAACCTTGCCGAATTCATGCAAGAAAAGGAGGAAGCCCAGCAGGCCCCACATGCTCAACAGGCCATAACAGAACCGGCAAAGGAGGTATCCTTTGATCTGGCACCCCAGTTCCAAGGTGGGGGCAGGTGTAGCAAGGCCGAAGAGATGAAGCTACTCAAGGTGCGGGCAGCCGACCGAATATTCAAACACCTCAAGAAGATCCCTGCCCAATTTACCGTATGGGAGATGCTATCTTTGGATGAGGAAACACGGCAAGCCATTATTGCCGCACTCCAGACGCCAGCACACCTTGAAGCCTGTCTGGCAGAAATATCACCTGAAGTGGCTGTGGCTTTCACAGAGGATGACATGCTCCTGCCCACCTGCAGTCATAACAGACCCCTCTACATGAAAGGGCAGCTGAATGGCCAGCCTATCAATAGGGTCCTGATTGACCCTGGGGGCGGCAGTGAATATACTTCCCTACCGGGTGTACCAAAAACACTACTTTGACGTAGACCTGGTCGAGGTCAAGAACGTCAAGATTGCTGGTTTTAACCAAAAATGCGAGGTGCCCATGGGGGTCGCAGAATTCAACTTGACCTTTGATGATTTCACCACCAAGGTCCAGTTCCACATCATCAACTCCAACACCTCCTATAAGGCGCTGCTTGGCCGGCCTTGGCTACACCAGAACAGAGTGGTGCCTTCCACCCTGCACCAATGCATCAAGTACCCTTGCGAGGGGAAGGAAGTCAGGATCTTCGTCGATCTCCACCCATTCGAGGTGTTCAAGTGTCATTTGTCAGATGTCAATCTGTACCTAGAAAAGGTGAAGCAAGATCCCCAAGTCACCCAAGACAGGGGAAAGAAGAAGGTGGAATCGGGCGGTTGGTTTCCTCCGCCGCCCCCAAGCTATATGGCTCCCCCACATGTACCATTCATTGCGCAAGAAGGAGGGGTATTCAAGGCAGCTCCTCTTGCCATCTATCCTACACCGGGGACACCTCACCTCGAAGACCTGCTGGAAGACGTCAGGGTCCCGCCAGGAATCATCAAGCCCATAACAGAAGTTGACTGCCAAGTAGCCGAGTAGCTGAGAACCTTTGAGGTGCCTAACCCTGAAGGACCACCCACTATCTTTTACGTTGCCGGGGAAAAGCCAGTCAGGGAAGACGATGATTGCCGATTCCCTGACGAACTGCATGACCCGCACGTCCCCATCGCGGGACTTCCTCACATGACTGACTAGGCAATCAAAATGGTCAGAAAGCAAAAGATTCCCCCCTACCAACCCTCCATCCGGAAGGAAATGTTTGAAAGGATGTGGAACCCACCAAACCTGGATCGGCGGCTACTGCAAATTACCAAGCACCCTGACCTGGGCTTTTTACTAGAAGATTATTACGAAACTGATGTTATATCGGTTTCGGCCCTGTCCGGTGATGACCCCGCTGGAGCTGTAGACTTGCGGGAAGCCCGGCAAGATGTATATTCCACGCCTCCGGCTGAGGGGGCGCAAGACGAAGAAGTGTTCCTTTGGAGCCCCCTTCACCATCGCTGCACGGGGAAGACTTCCCCCTTTTCTGAGGGGTTGACCTCGAAGGATCACACCACCAGGGCACCCTCACCCTGGAATGTTGGCGAAGCAAGGGGCGGTAGTATGGGCCGCGCTCCGGATCCCCCTCGATACGACCCCATCATGTACGCCTTATGCCATAGGCAGCGACGGGAGATTGAGATGTTAAAGGCACGGCTGGCTGAGTTAACCTCGCCAGTGGCCGACCTGATCCAAAGCTCTCTCCGACCGTGGGGTGGCAACGTGTCCCGGTCTCGAGACGCCAGTCTTGACGCCTCCGGCTGGCCAAGGAGGGAAGCAAGAGATACGGCGAGCCCCGCAACCGGGTGGCCAGCCAGGCGAGGCCTGACACTCCAAGAGAAGCTGCAGAAGCCCTACTCCTTTCCAAGAGAGAAGACTCGGGGCATCTTTGATTGGGCCTGCCACTACGGCAAGGTCTCCCTCCCGAGGTCCAAGAGGTAGCAGGATGCCTGAAGAAGTGGGACCCACTATTCTGTCTCTATCACCAGATACTGGGTCACACCATTGAAGATTGCTATGTCTTCAAAGACATTGCTCAAGACCTCATTGACAGAGATGAGCTCAGAATGGGAGACTATGTGGTGGCCCCTCCGCGTCGTCACGTGACGGGTAGCCCCGGAAGAGGAGCCTATACAATATCTATCCAGCACCAGGCACATGAAGATGTGTCTGCCCCAGCCCCCGCCGGGGTTGTCTATGATGAGTACATAGAATACCCCGGGGCGGCCCTGTGCCTTTCTATACCAGGGAACCCCGTGGACCCGCCGGCAATGGCCCAGGAGGAATGCGAGGTGAACGCAGCCTCCACACCCAATCATGAGAAACAAGAAGAAGGGGATGGCGTCCTCGAGCCCGAGGACAATGGAGACCAAGACTTTGTTGACTTGTCGCTGGCCCCGCCGGAAATTGAAGATGGCGGCCAGGCCACCGTCGACGAGTTGGTTGAGATCAACCTTGGCACAGAAAGTGACCCCAGGCCGACCTTTCTGAGTGCTCTTATACCCTCACAGGAGAGGGAATAATACATGAAGCTACTGCAAGAATTCCTGGATTGCTTTGCCTGGAACTACAGAGAAATGCCCGGACTCAGCCCTGATGTGACTCAGCACATTTTGGCCATTGATCCCAGCCAGTGAAGCAATCTCCCCGGCGTATGAGGCCGGAATTAATCAACTAGATCTGCAAGGAGGTTGACAAGCTCATAGACGTCGACTTCGTGGTAGAAAACCAATACACTACCTGGCTAGCTAACATCGTGCCGGTGAAGAAGAAGAATGGGCAGATCAGGATTTGTGTGGATTTCCGTGACCTGAATAAAGCCTGCCCAAAAGATGACTTCTCGGTGCCCATCACCGAAGTAATGATTGATGCGACCATTGGCCACGAGGCCCTATCTTTTATGGACGGATCATCCGGCTATAATCAAATCTGGATAGCCGACCACGACCGGATTCACACAGCCTTCAGGTCGGCCAAGGGGATATTCCACTACAAGAGGATGCCCTTCGGCCTCAAGAATGCCGGCGCCATGTATCAGCAGGTGATGACCAAGATATTCGACGAGCTGCTGTATAGCAAAGTCGAATGCTACATTGATGATCTGGTCGTCAAGACCAAGGAAAGGGGCGATCATCTGAATGATCTCAGGGTCATCTTCTAGAGGCTCTGGTAGTACGGGCTGAAGATGAACCCCATGAAGTGCGCCTTCGGCGTTTCCAGCGGGAAGTTCCTCGGCTTCATTGTCCGGCACAGAGGGATCGAGATTGACCCCTCAAGATAAAAGCCATCCAGGAGCTGCCTCCTCCGAAGAACCTGAGAGAGCTTAGGTCTCTATAGGGTCGGCTAGCTTACATCCGCAGGTTTATCTCCAACCTGTCGGGGTGCTGCCAACCCTTTCACAGGCTGATGATGAAGAATGCCCCCTTTAGCTGGGGTCACGAATGCCGGCATGCGTTCGACCAGCTAAAAGAGTACCTGAAGACCCCGCCAGTCCTGGGGGCACCCGTCAAAGGCAGACCGCTTATTCTCTATATAGCGGCTACCGAATATTCACTGGGGGCAATGCTTGCCTAGAATAATGACGAGGGGAAGGAGCAGGCTCTCTACTACCTCAGCTGAAGATTGGTGGGAGCAGAGGCCAAGTACACCCCGATTGAGAAGATTTGCCTTGCATTGGTCTTTGTAGTCAAGAAGCTGAGGCACTATATGCTGTCCCATGAAGTGAGTTTAATATCCAGAGCCAATCCCATCAAGCACATTCTCTCCCAGCCATTCCCGAAGGGGCGCCTTGGCAAATGGGCCGTACTGCTCATGGAGTTCGACATCACCTACATGCTGCAGAAGGCCGTTAAGGGGCAAGCCGTCGCGGACTTCTTCGCAGCACACCGTGTGCCCGAAGACTCCCCGTTGGCCACGGAGCTACCCGAAGATGAAACACTGGAGGTGGACCAGGTCCAACAAGCCATTTGGCAGCTGTACTTCGACGGGGCCTTGAGAACAGAAGCGACCCCGTCCGGACGCACCAAGGTACGAGCCGGAGCCGGCATCATCCTCAAATCGCCAGATGGGGAAGTGTTGCACACTTCCTACTGTATCAACAAGCCTTGCACGAATAATGAAGCAGAATATGAAGCTCTGATCACTGGCCTCCAAGTGGCCCTCCAAATGGAGATCAAAATGCTCCAAGTATTCGGCGACTCGCTGCTGGTCGTCAAGTAGGTCTAGGGGTAGTTTGACGTCCGAAAACCCGAGTTGCTCCCATATCACACTAAGACGAAGGGGCTCATGGAGCGGTTCTACCTCCTCGAAATAGGCCATGTCGCCAGAGGAGAGAATGCAAAAGCCGACGCCCTGGCAAAATTGGCGAGCTCACTAGCAGTGCCGCCAGATGGATTGCTCGACATCCAAGTGATAAATCAGCGCCAGGTACCCAGCATGATAGAAGAAGAACTAAAAGAAGAGGATCTAGAGGTCGATGCAGTAGAAACTGTCGGCCTACCTGACTGGAGAGACCCTCTGATGCAGTGGTTCAGATACCGAAAATTGCCCAAGCAGAGAGAAGAGAAGATCAAGCTAATTAGAACCAAGGACTCTTACGAGCTCCAAAATGGAATATTATTCCGAATTGTGGCCGACGCCAAATAGAAGTTGCTCCTCTGATGCCTCTCCATCGAAGAGGCCTGGAGGGTGATGATGGAAGTCCATGTCGGGATGGCTGGTGCACACCAGGCGGGACCGAAAATGAAGATTGAAATAAAGAAGCTCGGCTACTACTGGCCGACGATGTTCGACGACTGCGACAAATATGCTAAGTCGTGTCAGAAGTGCCAGGAGCATGCCACCATACCCAGAAGGCCGCCCGTGCAGCTACATCCGACGGTGCCCAGCTGGCCGTTCGCCTAGTGGGGAACAGACGTCGTGGGTCCCTTGCCAGCGTCATCCGCCGGCTGCAAGTATGTTTTGGCGATGACTGATTATTTCTCCTGTTGGGCAGAGGCTGTCACCCTAAGGGAAGTCACCGGGGAGATCGTGGCCAGATTTGTCCGTCGTAACATCATATTCTGATTTGGCACGCTGTGGATGCACTTTTCGACACGCTGGGCTTATTCGTTTGTTCGTTTATTTAGGATGTGGTTTATTCGATGGGTTTATTCGTCTATTAAGTGCGTGGGCGTTCCAGTCACGAAGTGACAATTTATTCGGGCTCCGAAGAGCCCATGGTGCACTTGATCTGACTTCGTCAGACGATTGTGTGGTTCGTGTCGGGACCAAAACCCGTCGCGCCATAAAGGTCACGACGTCATTTACATCCCCCATACGAGGGAACACCCTTGATTAATCGCCGAGATTCAGGGCCTCATGGCCAGGAAATCAATTGCATGGAAAGGCCTATTAGGAAGCATTGAAATCCCCATATGATGGTGAGAAGAAAACATTCGCGGTCATGTCGGTCGTGTGCTGACCATTTAATGTTTGGACGAATGTCTATCTCGAGAAAATCGCGATTGTCGCAGGAGAACCGGAATGCATGTATGCCGAGGTACGGCAAATTTATTGTTCGGAAGAACGGAAAACGTTCGGCTAAGCCTCGGTTGGAGCGGTCAAAAACCAGTAAATCTGTTGGCCCGGTGCAAGAGCAAGCTGCGACCATACTACGGTGGGCCCACCACGGTCGAAGTCAGGATTGCATGAGCGTCATTAATATTTCCGGTGTCAAGGGGCAACGGGGGAATATCCCTTGAATTAGTTGGAAAGCCCTGTGTCTAGGGAAGCGAACGTTTGAAACGTATCGATCGTTCGGGAGACCGTTTAATATTCGGACGGGTGTCCGGCTTGAGAATATCGTAATCGTCGCGGGAGGACCTTGGACATATGTATGCCGGGATACGGCAAATATATTATTCCGAGACACTGAAAACATTCGGTTAAATCTCGGCTAGTGTAGCAGGAAGCTAGTGGATTTATTGGCCCGATGCGAGATCGAGTCAGGACCATACCGGGGGCGCCTCCCGTGGTCCGAACGAGGCTTGTGCGGGCGTCATTAATATTTTCGGTGCCGGAGGGCAACAGGGAAGAGTCCCGGGACTAGACTCCAAAAATTGAAAACGTGTTCAAAGGGAGCGAGCTGTAGGCCGGGGATATGGGTCGGACGATGACCATGATTGGGACGGACCCGAGGTCTAAGCGTGGCCCACGAGGCCTTATTGATATTCCCATGCAAAGAGTCCAGGGATGACGGGAGCCATCTCGTTCTATTCCGATTTTCGTCGGTCACTTGCAGAAAACTTGATATTCGGACAAGGGTCCATATTGAAGGTACGACGTAGATAGAAACAACCCCGTACAAATGTATGCCGAGTTCGCGGCAACTTCAATAAAAGAGCGGGAATAAATTCCATTAGGATGAATCTGATTCGACAGGCTTTCGGCCTAGAGCAATGCCGGGTTACGACCATGTCGAGAGGGGAGCCATTGCCATATCAGTCACTCATGGACCTTTTCATGTTCGGACACAGGTCTGTAATAGAAACGCAGGTAGAGATCGAGGTGAACCCGTTCAACGTCTGCCGGACGTGCGGCAATTTTAGTAGCGGCTCAGAAGGGATCCGGCCCGAGAAATGAGTCCGGTTTAATCGAAATGTCGGCCCAAGGCGAGGTCGGGTCATGGCCATTTAGGGATGATTCCCAAGACTCAAGCCCAACCTGGAAGGGCGACATTGTTGTTCCTTCGGCACCGGGTCACAGAAGAGACAGGGCTGCGATATAAATTTTACCATTTTTTTTATCTGGGTTTCAAATTATATATATATACTTTATTGCTTATTTCCCTTTTATGTATTTATTCTGAATGATTTCTCTGTTTTGTTTATTATTATTACTATCATATTTTCTCTTTTTGTTTACTATTATTATTATTATTTCACATTTTTTTGTTTGTTTATTTCATATATATATATTCATGTTTATTTATTCATCATAGTTTTTTTATTAATTTATTATTATTATTATATCATATATATTTTTTGGAGAGAGAGTGGGCCGCTGGAGGGCCAAAAAGGGGTGTACCGGTGAAGAGGCGCAGGGGCCGTGATGGGTGTGCCGGCGAGGGCAAGGGGGCGTGCCGACGAGGGGCGCGTTGAGCGTGCCGACGAAGGGTATAGGGGGCGTGTCGGCGAAGGGCCAAGCGGGTGTGCCGGCGAGGGGGCTGGAAGCGGGTACTGGTGAAGGCCATGGAAGCGCACCGGGGAAGGAAGAGGAGGCGTGCTGGCGAAGGGTGCTGCAGGGTGTACCGGCGAAGGGCGTGGCGAGTGTACCGCCAAAGGGCTCCAAGGGATGTACCGGGGAAGGAGCGTGCCGGGGAAGCTGGGCTGGGGCGTGCTGGCGGAGGGTGACTACTAGGTGTATCGGCGAGGGGCCTGGCAAGGTGTGTCGGCGAGGGGCCATGAAGGGTACGCCGACGGAGGGCGTGCCGGCCAAGGGTGGCTAGAGGGTGTACCGGCGAAGGTGGCTGAAGGGGCGTGTCGGCGAAGGGCATGGGGAGCCCACTCCTCCTCCATTTTTATATCTTTTCTCTTTTTATTTTCTCTCTTGATTTTATTAAGTTTGCGTGGGTTTCTTCTCTCTTTCTCTTGATTAACTTCCATTCTTTTCTCCCATGGGGACGAATGTTCAAGTTACTTAGTTGTTGTTCGATTCGGCTCTCTTTGAGTTGATTGCGGTTCTCTTGTCTTGGTTAAAGCGTTTTACCGTTGTTCTTTTCGTTTGTTTATTGCTTCCTTTTATCTTTTTAATATGTTATTATTTCTAACAAAAATTCGGCAGCATCTCCCCTTGACCCGACCGTAAGGGAGATACAGGGAAAGCGCCCACATGGAGTGGCGGAACCCGACAATTGGAGGTGGGCGCCCGGGGGCGGCAACACCCTAATAAACCTCAAAAAACTTGGAGTGAAGGGTGAGTGGAAGACTACTCTAGGACTGGCTAGGGGGGATGCATCGGGCAAGAAGGTTGGGGGTGCCGTTGGAGGCACAATCAGGGTGTGTCGTTGAAGGCACGCCTGGGCTTGCCATTGGAGGCACAATTGGGTCTACCGTTGAAGGCACGACCGGGTGTGCCGTTGAAGGCACGACCGGGTGTGCCGTTGGAGGCACGATCAAAGGGTGCCGTTGAAGACACGATTGGGGTGAACGAAAGCGAAAATACTCGGCAAGAAGTAAACCCTAAAGAAGGGAAAAAAAGAAAGGGGCATGAAACACTGAAGGATGTAAACACGGAAGACATACATTGGAGAGATGTCCGAGAATATGTTTGCAAGCCTTCTACTTTTATTCTCACAAGAGGAGTGCCTCAAGGGAGCTAATACATCGCAACGATGGTAAAACAAGAAATGAAAGGAAAAAAAGAGGAAAAGAAAATACAGTGGGGGGGGGGGGGGGACAAAGCGTGGACTCCTCCCCTCCCGGACCTCACTCCCTCTCTCCATCCACTCTTCTTCTCTTCTTCTCTTCTATCTTCTTCTCTTTCTCTTCGCGCAGACAGCGACGGATCGAGCAGCAGGGAGGGAGGGGGACGCCAAAGCCTCCCCTCCCCCTCTTTCTTCTCTTCTTCTCTTCTCTTCTTCTTTCTCCTCGCTCAGGCGGTGGTGATCGAGGCGACAGGCTCCTCCTCCTCTTCTTCTTCTTCTCTTCTCGCACAGATGGCGGCGGTGGGATGAGCGGCGGGGCCTCTCCCCTCTCTTCCTCGCTTTCCTCTTCTTCTCTTCTCCCTCTTCTTCTCTTCTTCTCTTTCTCTTCTTCTCTTCTGTATGTGTGTTGATGCGCTCGACAGTCGTCGTTTAAAAATACTGTGTCCCACAAATTTCAAAATTTATACAACCGCACTTACTCACTTAAATGATTTTGAAAATACGAGTAAAATGATAAATACGGGTCGATCCCACGGGGAAGGAATATTTTCAATTAAGCATGAGTTAGAAAATACCCTTATGTTTTGGAAAACCAATTGCTTTTGTTTGATTTGAGTGCGATTACAACTAACGGAAATGAAATTGTAATTTGAAAGAACAAGAGATAAGTTAAAGAAATATTTAGCCAATGAATTGAAGAATGCCGTCGTTTCCTTGCCGAGCCTTTGATGAAGATCGCTCCACCATGGAAGTCGACGCCATGATATGATTTGAAGAAGACCACCGCTTTGGGTGTGAGTGAAACGCTTATGAAGAAATAGGTTGGATAGAATAAGTTTGAAACACTAAGTTGAAAACATAACAGAATGAAAATAGCGATTGGAAGAAATAGCATAACTTAAAATATAAATGGAATTAGAAAAAATGGAATACATGAAAGTTGTAGAGAATTAAAAGATGAAGAAGTTTTATGAAGAACATAGAAACATAAAATGAAAGGAAGACAATGAAAAACTTGAAAAGTCAAGATCTATTGCTGCTGGTGAACAGTAACTGACAGAAAAATAGAACAGTAATGAATTATATCTAGAGCTCAAACTAAGAAGAATTGGAAGAAGTGGAAGAAGAACAAAAGTTAGATCTATAAGAGAGTAACAACTTTTATGAAGAACTCAGAGTAACATTATGATTGTAAAGGATTCAAAATGGCAAATTGGTGGAGACTATCTGATGAGGGCATCACACCACATACCCTCTGGCTTGGCACTTCTCTCCCTCCCGGAGGTAGCTAGGGAGCAGCCCTTCTTCAGACGGAACATTGGTGCTTATCATCCTATTACATTTTCCTATTTTCTTGAGTCATTTTGATGTATTTGCCTATGTTTTGAGTCATGTTACTAGGTTATCATGTTATTTACTTATGCTTGTATGTAGGCTAGTGGGCTAATGGGGCTAGTAGGTCTTATTGGGCCATTTCTTTGGTCTGGCCCATGGGCTCCCCTCTCCCCACCCCTTGGTCTTCCGTCATTTGTCCATTTCATGAGGACTTCTTTGTAAATTGGGTTTTCCTATATATAGGACCCCAAACCCCCTCTTTTGAAGCTAATAAAGTATTAAGCAAATTTGAGCCACTTAAGTGCATCTCTCCCTCTCTCTCTAGCTCTTTTCTCTCTCCTCTTCCCTCTCTCTCTCTAAATTTCGAAATTCACTCTCTCTCCTCCCTATTCTCCCCTAATTAAGACCCCTCCCCCTTCCCCATACCTCCCATTTAATCCCCCTCCAACCCCTAGGTGGAAGCCCCTCTTCCAAGGCACCCCTTGGCATTCCCCATACACCCCCTCACTTCCCCAAGCACCCCCTTCACCCCTCCCAAGCTAAAATTCGAATTCTCCTCCCTTTTGGACTGCACCACATTCATTCCCAGCCCCCCTCACCTCCCTAGGTCGCAGCCCCCAACCCCCCTCCCCATTGTTCTTCCTTTGGCCACCCAAGCTCTTCCACCCCTCTCCCCCCCTTTGATCAGTCTGCAGGTGGCTGAAGAAGGCCCATCTTGCAGAAGCTACCCCGAGTTCGTACGGCGACATCTGTGGGCGTATCTTACTTTTCTGGAAAGGTCGTCCAGTCCCCTACGCAGGTGAGAAGGAATCGTGCAATTCCGAGTTCGTGGCCGCCCGTGAGAGCTGTCCTACCCCGACTGCGCCAGACACCACCTGCAGAAAGCTTGAGCCCGATTGGAAGCTGCTTCACGGCCAACGGCGAAGGAATCAGGCTGAAGTCTCTTCTTCAAATATCTTCCTCCACCAGTCCTCTGTCTAGATCAAGAAGCGGAAGTACATTCAGCATCCGGAGGTCAGAGTTTTGGTCTTTCTTCCTCAACTGGTCGGGTCTGCCTCCTGCAGTCTGCAGCGACCAGTTCCCACTCGTCGGCGTCCCCCTGTCCACCCCGACCTCAGAAGGTGTTACCGTCAGTTTTGCTGAGAATAGGCTTTGTCCACGGTTCCAGCGACTCTGACGGTTCATAATTCGGCATCCAGGAGCGGCTGGGACAACTTCTGCAATCCACTGTTTGCATCTGGTAGCCGCTCCGGCCAGAGTCTGCAACCTGGTTCGTCACTGCACCACGGCTAATCGTGGAGGATTCAGACCCACAGCCCTTCATCAAAGATCTTCCTCCCCCTGTTCCCGACCAGGATCAAGAAGTAAAAGTACATTTGGCGTTCGGGAGCCCCAGTTCTGATTTTTCTCCTTCAGTCACGCAGGACTGCCCTCACCAGTCTTCTGCGACCAACAGTCACTCATCGGCGTCCCCCAGGACACCCCGACCTCCGGCAGCCTCCCCGCCAGTTTTACTGCAACGAGGGCTCGACCACGGTTCCATAACTTCTGACGGCTTGAGATTCGGAGCTCGGGAGCCCAAGGTACATCCTCTGCATCCTACTGCCTCCGATCTGAAGCCGCCAGCCCCAGATTCCTTCATCCTGTTCGAGCCTCCACCACGACCAGCGACGACGTCAGAAGAATTCGATAAAATTCAAAGGTGTCCCAGCCCCTGTTACAAAGAAATCCCCTCTGGTTTCGTCACCGGAAAAATTCCTGAAGATGAACTACGACTGCAACAGCGGCATCCTGTCCCTTCGCATAGCAAGTGGGCAGATCCACGTCGGCTTCCGTTCTGTCATCCTTGGCGAGTTTCCCCCTCCTGCCTGGCCGGCTTAGCACCCCTCCCTGCGTGGAGGTAGTGTTTGATGTAAGTTTAATTCCCCCACCCTCCATCCAACCCTCCTGCATGAGGAGTAGTTCATGTACTAAACAGCTCAAGCTTCATCGGCGCAGTGTGCGGGGAACCCACACTTCCCCGCTCGCCCTCGTCTCCGACCGGGGTTGGTTTCCTCAAACCAACCAGGTGAGCCTCCTGCCCTTGCCTCCTTATACTTGTTTATTTAATATCTGCGAAACATATCGGCCGGTAGGATAGCGAGTGCCCGATCCCGGTGCCACCTTTCAGTGTGGTCACCGTGGCTATAAGTGAGCGAGTGACCCCGTGCCTTTAAGGCATCCGGCCGCCCTTGTTTGTGGGCTTTCAAACCTTCGGGAGGGCTAACTAAAGTGGTGCTGGTCCTCTAACCAGTCAGGGGCTATCTTCATCACCTCGACTCGGCATCACCGGGTCACCACGGGAATCGTGTGCGCACGGTGCGTTGGTAGCTTTAACATATTCTCGGCGCCTTGTAATTGTGATTGCGAATTAGGTCCAAGGAATCAAAGTCTCCGCTGCATTTGGTGTCACATCAACTTGGTATCAGAGCAAGTTCTAGACTTATCTCTACTAATTCTTGTCCTAGGGTAATTGCATTCATCACCCGATCATCATGCATACCCCTCGTTGGCCAAATGGTCCGATTGACCCCCTCCACATGGACTACATTGTAGATGAGGACCTTCATTTTGATGGAAATCCACATGCCTATCTTAGGTGGGAGAATACCATGGAAAGGGACTTCGAAAGTACTTGGGTATATGGGTACGAGAGAGTCCGCAGGGCCAAGGCACGACTTCGGGGTCTAGCTAAGAAAATGTGGGAACACAAAGAGAGATTCAGAAGGGTTTGGGGGCAAGAGCCCATTCACTCATGGGAAGAGATGAAGAGTGAGCTTAGGAAGATCTACGCCCCCCGACCGTCCCACTCCTACCGTGAGGAGCATAACCCGAGGAGCACCCCCACTCCCCCTTTTCCTCCCAGTCAACCCAAGGCCTCCACAAGGACCCAAACCCCACCACCCAAAGGACCCCTAGATTCATTGGAAGAGATAAGGGTTGAGATCAGGAAGATCTTCACTTCCCTTAGGGCCCAAACTCCACCACCCCAAATGACTCCTATCCCGATCACCACCACCATTCAAACCGAATTGGCCACCACCCAACCCAACATTCCCCATCAAACCCACACCCCACAAGCTTCCACAAATCCTCATCCCACCCATTTCCAAAAGGAACTTACGGAGGTGACCGAAGACTATAAGGCTCCCCTAGATTGGGAAGAAGAATATGAGGCCCAAATAGGTCAAGAGAACTCATTCCTACCCAAAGAAGACCCAGTGAGCCAAATGGGGTGCACCCTCCCCCATGAGTTACAAGATGCCCAACCTAGGCCTCCACTCCAACCCCTCCCCATCCTATCCCAAGTCCCCCATTACTCACCACCCCAAAAGCCACATGCCAGTCATCATCACCCCACAAGCAATGGACTTACTCACCTCCTTGGTGAAGGAAACCATGATCCCCATACCCAACCCCATAGCGGTGAGTACTCCGGACCCAACCCCTGCCATGGAGATCACCCATGTCCTGGAAGAAGAAGAAACTTCACATGGTGAACTTCACCTTACACCACCCTCCCTAGTAGGGGCCGAGCTCATCTTAGGAGAACCCCTTTCACATTGGCTAAAGGAGAACCCATTTAGAGATCTCATGGCCCATGTTTGCCCTCCTATGGAACAAAACCTCCCTATAGTACCCTTACCCACCTACCACACCACAATCCAATCATCCTATCAGGTGGAGACACTAGGGGACTTTCTTAAGGGTATAGCTTGGCAAATGGAGCTAACTGACCTGTTGACCACTGTAACCGACCAACCTAGGAGCCTTGACCTCCTACACTTATGTGTCGGATCCATCTCCTCCACTTACACTATGGGTTGCTACACTAGTGACCTTCTGTTATTCCTCCCTCCACCCGAGGAGCCCGATGCTCTCCACAAATTAGAGTTGCTTATTTCGGGTAGGATGCCAAACCCTCCATTCATGGCCAACCAACCCGCCAAGGACTTCGGTTCAAATACCACATTTGAGGAGGAGGACTCACCATCATTTGAAGACCTTGAGGAGATAGAATACCCCTTCCTTGGAAACACATTCCATGACCCCTTTGATCCCTCCCTATGGAAGACATTGAACCCATGGGACCTAACCGCCTTACTCACCACCCACTCCCTCCTACCCTCATCCACCATGTTGAACCCAACCCACCCATTCCACTACTTAGTTCACACTATGAGAGCCATGACCGAGGGTGACGTCCACCTAGGAAATGAGGAAGTGACCTATCCCAAAATGTCCACCTTCTTGGACCCCTTCGACCCCTATGAGTGGAAACCCCCAAATCCACCCCCACCTAAAGATGGGACCATCTTGATTGTAATGCATGGGCCACAACATTTTGCCCCACCTGGTAGGGATAGTCATCTCATTTGTGTCTCATACACACTAGGTCCGGGGCATGACAGGTTCACATTTGGATATGTAGGTCCACCCCCATTCATCGTCCATCTTATGCATGATAGGAGTCTACATGGAAGTCCAGGTCCTCCGGCATTCATTGCACCCATACCTGATAGAGCCACATTTGGACATACTGGTCCTCCCCCACTCTTCATCCACCTCAGGCATGATAGGGCCATTTGTGGCTGCCCCGGTCCACCTAAGTGCATCAAGGTCCACATGACTCCTAAGCATGATAAGTTTACATTTGGTTGTCCAGGACCCCCATTATCCACTAGTGAATCAACATTCACAGAGTTGCATGGAAACATTCGCAAAAACATCAACAAGAGTAACGAGATTTACAAGAAGTCTGCTGACTCCCACCGCCGCCACCAAGAAATCCAGATTGGTGATTTTGTGATGGTGAGAACTGAGAGGTTGTTTTCTGGGAATACTTCAAAGTTGAGGTCGCGTGGAGCTGGCCCCTTCCAGGTGCTGAGACGCCTTGGCACCAATGCTTACATGTTGGACCTCCCTGAAGAGTACGGAGTAAGCCCCACATTCAATGTGGTTGACCTGGTGCCCTACAAGGGCCCCACGGTGACACCCGGTGAGGAAATCCAGCCTACTCCCTCCTTTGAGAGCGCCCCCACACCCCAGAGAGCTCAACCCCATTTGAGAAACCGGCGTGACGAAGTGGAGCAGATATTAGATGAACAGGTTACCATCACAAGGAGCAAGGCGTATGAGCGCTACCTGGACAGGTGGAAGGGAATACCACCCTCGGACGATACTTGGGTGAGCCGGGAGGATCTCCAGCAGCTGTCCCCCGATCTCCTAGAGCAGTACCACAGCAGGGAGGGCCTTTACTCGACAGAGTCGAGCTCTTCACCGCCCGGGAGAATTGATGAGGGCATCACACCACATACCCTCTGGCTTGGCACTTCTCTCCCTCCCGGAGGCAGCTAGGGAGCAGCCCTTCTTCAGACGGAACATTGGTGCTTATCATCCTATTACATTTTCCTATTTTCTTGAGTCATTTTGATGTATTTGCCTATGTTTTGAGTCATGTTACTAGGTTATCATGTTATTTACTTATGCTTGTATGTAGGCTAGTGGGCTAATGGGGCTAGTAGGTCTTATTGGGCCATTTCTTTGGTCTGGCCCATGGGCTCCCCTCTCCCCACCCCTTGGTCTTCCGTCATTTGTCCATTTCATGAGGACTTCTTTGTAAATTGGGTTTTCCTATATATAGGACCCCAAACCCCCTCTTTTGAAGCTAATGAAGTATTAAGCAAATTTGAGCCACTTAAGTGCATCTCTCCCTCTCTCTCTAGCTCTTTTCTCTCTCCTCTTCCCTCTCTCTCTCTAAATTTCGAAATTCACTCTCTCTCCTCCCTATTCTCCCCTAATTAAGACCCCTCCCCCTTCCCCATACCTCCCATTTAATCCCCCTCCAACCCCTAGGTGGAAGCCCCTCTTCCAAGGCACCCCTTGGCATTCCCCATACACCCCCTCACTTCCCCAAGCACCCCCTTCACCCCTCTCAAGCTAAAATTCGAATTCTCCTCCCTTTTGGACTGCACCACATTCATTCCCAGCCCCCCTCACCTCCCTAGGTCGCAGCCCCCAACCCCCCTCCCCATTGTTCTTCCTTTGGCCACCCAAGCTCTTCCACCCCTCTCCCCCCCTTTGATCAGTCTGCAGGTGGCTGAAGAAGGCCCGTCTTGTAGAAGCTACCCCGAGTTCGTACGGCGACATCTGAGGGCGTATCTTACCTTTCTGGAAAGGTCGTCCAGTCCCCTACGCAGGTGAGAAGGAATCGTGCAATTCCGAGTTCGTGGCCGCCCGTGAGAGCTGTCCTACCCCGACTGCGCCAGACACCACCTGCAGAAAGCCTGAGCCCGATTGGAAGCTGCTTCACGGCCAACGGCGAAGGAATCAGGCTGAAGTCTCTTCTTCAAATATCTTCCTCCACCAGTCCTCTGTCTAGATCAAGAAGCAGAAGTACATTCAGCATCCGGAGGTCAGAGTTTTGGTCTTTCTTCCTCAACTGGTCGGGTCTGCCTCCTGCAGTCTGCAGCGACCAGTTCCCACTCGTCGGCGTCCCCCTGTCCACCCCGACCTCAGAAGGTGTTACCGTCAGTTTTGCTGAGAATAGGCTTTGTCCACGGTTCCAGCGACTCTGACGGTTCATAATTCGGCATCCAGGAGCGGCCGGGACAACTTCTGCAATCCACTGTTTGCATCTGGTAGCCGCTCCGGCCAGAGTCTGCAACCTGGTTCGTCACTGCACCACGGCTAATCGTGGAGGATTCAGACCCACCGCCCTTCATCAAAGATCTTCCTCCTCCTGTTCCCGACCAGGATCAAGAAGCAGAAGTACATTTGGCGTTCGGGAGCCCCAGTTCTGATTTTTCCCCTTCAGTCACGCAGGACTGCCCTCACCAGTCTTCTGCGACCAACAGTCACTCATCGGCGTCCCCCAGGACACCCCGACCTCCGGCAGCCTCCCCGCCAGTTTTACTGCAACGAGGGCTCGACCACGGTTGCATAACTTCTGACGGTTTGAGATTCGGAGCTCGGGAGCCCAAGGTACATCCTCTGCATCCTACTGCCTCCGATCTGAAGCCGCCAGCCCCAGATTCCTTCATCCTGTTCGAGCCTCCACCACGACCAGCGACGACGTCAGAAGAATTCGATAAAATTCAGAGGTGTCCCAGCCCCTGTTACAAAGAAATCCCCTCTGGTTTCGTCGCCGGAAAAATTCCTGAGGATGAACTACGACTGCAACAGCGGCATCCTGTCCCTTCGCATAGCAAGTGGGCAGATCCACGTCGGCTTCCGTTCCGTCATCCTTGGCGAGTTCCCCCCTCCTGCCTGGCCGGCTTAGCGCCCCTCCCTGCGTGGAGGTAGTGTTTGATGTAAGTTTAATTCCCCCACCCTCCATCCAACCCTCCTGCATGAGGAGTAGTTCATGTACTAAACAGCTCAAGCTTCATCGGCGCAGTGTGCGGGGAACCCACACTTCCCCGCTCGCCCTCGTCTCCGACCGGGGTTGGTTTCCTCAAACCAACCAGGTGAGCCTCCTGCCCTTGCCTCCTTATACTTGTTTATTTAATATCTGCGAAACATATCGGCCGGTAGGATAGCGAGTGCCCGATCCCGGCGCCACCTTTCAGTGTGGTCACCGTGGCTATAAGTGAGCGAGTGACCCCGTGCCTTTAAGACATCCAGCCGCCCTTGTTTGTGGGCTTTCAAACCTTCGGGAGGGCTAACTAAAGTGGTGCTGGTCCTCTAACCAGTCAGGGGCTATCTTCATCACCTCGACTCGGCATCACCGGGTCACCACGGGAATCGTGTGCGCACGGTGCGTTGGTAGCTTTAACATATTCTCGGCGCCTTGTAATTGTGATTGCGAATTAGGTCCAAGGAATCAAAGTCTCCGCTGCATTTGGTGTCACATCACTATCACTTCGGATGAACAGTACATGAACAGGACAACACTGAAAAACACAAAGAATAACTTTTAAACTAGAAGGAATTAAAGGAAATGATGAAAAGAGAAGTTGAAGAACACTTACATATGGACAACTTTGTAGAAGATATTAAATTGAAATAAAGATCACACAAGCTTTTAAATTGATTATGAAGAGCCGAAATGGCTAAGAATACAATGAAATCCTTCAATACAAACTTAACACAAACTTCTAAACGTGAATACAGAAGCTTTCAAAATCTATCCCTACCAAAGCCACAAAGTAAAAACTTGAAGAACACTTACAAACTTGATCAATCCATAGCTTACTACTCCTAGCTATCCTCTCTTCCTAATCTCCTAACAACCCCCATTACAATGAAAGCCCTTTATATAGGGTTTACATAACATCCCATTAGGAAATGTGAACACTCTTGCCAATGTAAACACCCAATTGCTACATTTGTTGACTCCAAATTATGTGCTAGCATGTGCTACACACTTTGCTATTTTTTTTCTGATTTTTGTGGAATTTTTCTAACTTTTTTCTGGCCTTTTCTCTCTTCTTTCTCTCTCTTTTCTCTCTCATGGCGCCGTGTGGACCGCCCGAGTGCCGGCGCTACGTCCGTCCGCCCACCGCGTGAGACGCGGCCCGCGTGGGCCACTCGTGCGCCGCCCCGCGTCCACTCGCCGCGTGGCGGCCGCGTGGGCGCACCACGCCTGGCCGCCTGCGTGCCCTTCTTCTCCTGCGTGAGCTGGCGTGCTCGGCCGCGTGCGCCGAGCGCGTGTGCCGGGCGCGTGAGCCGGCCGCCCCCTGCACATATAATATATATATATATATTATATATAGAGAGATATTAGATATATATGGATATATATTATGTATAGATCTTAAAAAAATCCACAAAAATGTTAAATAAATTTAAATTTTTTTATTTTCTTTTTGAACAAGTCCAAAATTATATTTATATATATATATTTTATTTTCATAATATATATATAGATATATATATTATGTACTTAGCTTATTAAGGCCTTCAAAATATCAAATAAATTTATTATTTTTTTCTCTTTTTTTATTTTATTATTTTTATTCTTATTGAACAAATCCCTGGGCTTTTGGCCCATTTCAACATACATTATATTTTCTTGTTTTTCTTATTTTTATTGTTTTGAGTGCTTGTTAAATAAGAAAATATCTTTATTAAAATCATTTAATTATAGAAAATTCATTATTTTACTCTAAATTAAAAGTAAGTGTGATAAGTGCATATTTATTATTATTAAAGCCCATAAATAATGTAAAAAACATGAATTAAAATGGGAAAATACACACTTATCACACCCCCCAACTTACTCATTACTAGTCCCTTAGCAATGCAAATAATCTCAAAATGTAAGGACTAACAAGAGTTTACAAAGTTCATGCCTCATTTTCATATCATCGTTCATAGAATCTAATAAAGGTTAGGAATCTGGAATCATTTTCACATACTAGCCTTATGTAGGAAATTCAGGTACATGATCAAGAATTCTAATCAAAATTCAGTAGCACTTGTGCATGTGAAATGCTAAGTCTACAGTGAAGACAATTGCGTCCCCCATTTGCTATTGCAAGCAAGTGTCCTTCAATTCTGCACTTCTTAATCAGAGCATTCAGCATATTAGCTTTTTGTCTGTCTTATTGCTATGTCCCGGTTGGGATCTAAATATTTTTTCTTTCTTTTCTTCTTTTTTTTCTTTACACTCATGATGCTGCACTACACTTCACTATTTTACACGAACCTCAACACGTCTCAGGTGAAGTAGGCCAGGTTACACAGATCAAAGTTCCCTTTTCCTTTTGACGCGAACCTCAACACGTCCTAGGTGAAGTAGGCCCGGTTACTCAGAATCGGAGCATTTTTCATGGTGTTTTTCTCATACTTTTATCACTTGTGCATTTGCACTAATTTTTGATAGATAGCATGGCAAAAAGCTTATAAATAAAAGATCTCTTCCTTAAGAAGTGCTGAATATCAGACAGTATACCCAAAATAGCAGAAGGCTTGTCCTACTTGTTTCATTAGCGTGTAACGTGATTGTATTTTTCTAAAGTGCACATGAACTTTAAAGAGATTCTTAAATCAGTTTTCCATGGCTAGAGTAAATAAATTATCCATCATCCTTTTCCCTAGTCTTTTCTATTCCAGAATTTCGTTCAATATAAGCATGAATCATAAAACTCAAAATGGGTTTTATTTAGTTTTCAAATTATCAAAAAAAAAATTCATAGCTAAATGAGGTTGTAACATGTGCAATGGCATGAATTCCGTCCCCCCAACTTAAATGACATTGTCCTCAATGGCATGAACAATAGAGAATAAAGAACAATGTAGACATAAAATGTGTGAAGGAATGGTACAACCTGACGGAAGTGAACTTTAACGGGTTGACTTGTGACGGCTTAGCAGATGTGTTGACTTTGAAAATCTGAGCATCAGAGGAAGCAAGTATTTCTTCTCCCCCCCAACTTATCATTTATTCAAACCTGCCAAATAAAAACACAAACACGCAAGAAAAGCTTGGGTTGCCTCCCAAGAAGCTATTTATTAGCACACAGAAATCACTTAAAACGTTGGGTTGCCTCCCAAGAAGCGCTTAATTTAATGTCGTCAGCCCGACGCATTGCTGTTCATTAACCAACGGGTTGCATTCAGAATGAGCCACCATGTGATCTTGTTCTCTTTCAAATTCCAGCCCACATACCATTGGAAGACAAGAGTAAGTATGTTTGGATTGGGGCCAGAAATATGTTGGGTTCGCACACTATTGATTTTAACGGTAACCCTGTGTGTGAGCCAGTTTTCAGCTTTAGGGATCCAGAAATGATCAATGGGCAATTTGTCAAGATCGAGGTGGAACCCTTGCACCATATCAATCCCTTGGTCCCCTTGTCCTGTATCATCTCTCCTAACTAACCCTTTAGTGACTACTTTCTCCACTGAAATTTGGCCAGACACTTGCGGCATATGAATAAAATCGTCATCTTTAGCCACGTTCCTCTCAGTAACAGCCTCATGAACTTTAAGGTCATTGATCAACTTATCGTCCTGAGAGGAAGTTAAATCGAAGATGAATGTGGTTGGCACATCCCTCTCAGGTCCTAGAATCTCAAATTGGAGAGGCTCAACTGACAGGGAAATCAAAGTAGAAGGAAGCACTAACTCATTCACAGATTCAGACTTCAATGGATAGGCCTCAGGGGTTAGATCAAATTTGAAATTTTCTAATGATACCCCTTCATCATACCCCTCACTCATCTGAGGATTGTTAACCAAATTGCCCAAAAATGGGGTGGATAGAGGAAATGTAAATGATTCAAGTCCGGCCCTTTCATCATAGGTCAGATCAAATGTGAATCTCTCTACGATGGGCCCCTCATCACACTCCTCACTCAACTGAATATTATCAATCAAATTTTCTAGAAATGGGGTCGGTAGATGAAATGTAAACTTTTCTAATAAGGCCACATCCTCATGTTCTTCCAGGGAAGGAGGATATTCATAATTTTGTTTCATTAAATCAACAATATTAATAGTTACAAAGTAATCCTCCTCTTCATATATTTCCTCAAGTGAGTTGTTTGGACCATTATCCTTTACCGTAGTATTCTTAATCTCAAAACATTCAGAGAATGGGGTGATATGATCATCATTATCCTTGAAGTCACCCCCTTCTCCCTTCCCTTCCTCCATTATAGTATTACGTGCGCACACCCCCTCACTCTCAATAGTGATATATTGAGCCAAAATGACAGGCAGAAGATCATCATCATCATCATTCACATATTTAGGGGGTTGGTGTAAGGTTGAAGGAGGGGGTTGATAAGTAGACTGAGAGTACATGATTTGAGGTTCAAAGCAATGGCCCGGTGAATCACCCCTAGTATCAATGTTGAATCTGAAATCTGGGTGAGATGAGTTGAGCTGAAGTTGAGGACACAGGGGCCGCCCGTGGCCTTCTTGGGGTGAAAGTGTAGACAAATGGGTTTGGATTGTTTCGTCCATCCAAGGAAAATTTAGGTGATTGCTCCAGCCAGACGTAGAATTATCGGAAAGGGTATCACACTGGCGTGGAGAGAATCCTAGGCCATTTTGGACCTGTGCTTGGATGACTGGAGAGAGTCGGGCTATAGTAGGACATTCACTCACATGGTGAGTGAGACTGGCACAGAATTCACAAGTTTTCGTGAAAATGTGGATTGGGTTTTCAGCCTGTTTGACATGTCCTACGGATTGGTGATGAGATGAGATGGAGGCACGGTTTATCAAATTTTCACTCAAAAATTCAAACAAATCATACGCCTCATCTTCACCTTGCTCAAAAATGCCGCTCCACAATATATATCCACCATTTGTCTATCATAATCGGATAACCCCTCATAAAATGTAAATATAATTTGCTATTTGGGCAACCCATGGTGTGGACATTGACTTATTAGATCCTTCAATCTCTCCCAAGATTTATGAATTTGCTCTCCCGGACGTTGAGTAAATCCTATAATCACCTTTCTCATCATGTTGGTCCGGACTATGGGATAAATTTTTTTCAAAAATTCTAACTGCATATCTTCCCAAGTCCTGATAATCTTTCCAAAACTCCTTAACCAACATTTTACTTTATCTTTCAATGAGAATGGAAATAAGATCAACTTAAGGGCATCATCATTAAAATTTTGAATTTTTATAAGGGAGCAAACTTCTAGAAAATTATCTATATGCCTATAAGGGTTTTCATTGAGATTCCCATAAAAAGATGGGAGCATCTGGATGAGACTAGGGCGAATTTTATATTGATCAACAAGAATGTCAGGGAGTTGAATACAGGTTGAGGGATTGTAAGTAGAAGGAATAAAGTGCTTCAGCATAGGCGCGGGTTTGTTATTTTATTTTTTTAAAAAAAAAATTTATGCAAACACAAACAAATTAACACAAATTATCTAATGATCTAGATGCGACTCAGACCTACAGATAGGGTTTCACAAAGTGATTAAAGTGAAATGTAAGTTTACCCTCAATATGTCCACCAGCCAGGTAAGGGGTGGGGAAGTGGGAGGTTCCCCTACTTTCGTAGGGACCTTATTATGCCAAATCACTAACCCGCTTAAGGCGTTTGCCGTCCGACCGTCTTGCCTTAGGCACCGGTTTTCATATGAGGGTAAACCCAAATAACACAAGAACCACAGTGTGATCCTAGGGCCAACGTTTACTGACTTTTATTTATGGCATAGGTCATGCAAAGATGCAAGGGAAATGTGGTTTGTGGGCTAAGGAAGGGTGATGAAATCTCCACCTTATGTTATTTAAAGGTAGTGCCCTTAGAATATTTTGAAATGAAATGCACACCACAATCGCAAACAAGGGGTTCTTATGCAATATGCATGCCATAATAGGATAAGTAGAACGTACCTTACCCCTCGCAATCTTCAAAATGCAATACAGGAATTAAACAAAGAAAAAATTATATGCTAAATGATGCATGACCAAAAACATGTTGTGTGGTTTCTAATCTTGAAATGTTTTTTTTTATTTTGGTGTAAGTAATTTTTTTTTGGTTTTTAATTAATGAACCTATCTAGCCAGAATAAAAAGATCTTTTGTTTTGATGTTTTTGATTTTTTATAGAGTTTTGAAGAATTTTTCAAATTTTTTTAGATTTTTCAGAAATTGGAAAAACAGAACCTGTTCCGACGTTTCTACCCTTTAGCGATGCTTCCGAGCTTTTAACGACGCTTCATTTTCTGAGGACTTCAGGTCCGATTTTCCTCTTTCCTTGATGTTCTTTACTTTTTTTTTCTTTTTCCTGCACAAGTAAAAATAGCAAAATCAATATACAAATATACAAATCAAACACAAAAATATCCAACTTTCAAAAATTCCATCTCCGGCAACGGCGCCAAAAATTTGATGCGCTCGACAGTCATCGTTTAAAAATACCGTGCCACACAAATTTTAAAATTTATACAACCGCACTCACTCACTTAAATGATTTTGAAAATACGAGTAAAATGGTAAATACGGGTCGATCCCACGGGGAAGGAATATTTTCAATTAAGCATGAGTTAGAAAATACCCTTATGTTTTGGAAAACCAATTATTTTTGTTTGATTTGAGTGCGATTACAACTAACGGAAATGAAATTGCAATTTGAAAGAACAAGAGATAAGTTAAAGAAATATTTAGCCAATGAATTGAAGAATGCCGTCGTTTCCTCGCCGAGCCTTTGATGAAGATCGCTCCGCCTTGGAAGTCGACACCGTGAGATGATTTGAAGAAGACCACCGCTTTGGGTGTGAGTGAAACACTTATGAAGAAATAGGTTGGATAGAATAAGTTTGAAACACTAAGTTGAAAACATAACAGAATTTCATTGAAAATAGAGGTTGGAAGAAATAGAATAACTTAAAATCTAAATGGAATTAGAAAAAATGGAATACATGAAAGTTGTAGAGAATTAAAAGATGAAGAAGTTTTATGAAGAACATAGAAACAGAAAATGAAAGGAAGACAATGAAAAACTTGAAAAGTCAAGATCTATTGCTGCTGGTGAACAGTAACTGACAGAAAAATAGAACAGTAAAGAATTAATTCTAGAGCTCAAACTAAGAAGAATTTGAAGAAGTGGAAGAAGAACAAAAGTTAGATCTATACGAGAGTAACAACGGTTATGAAGAACTCAGAGTAAAATTATAATTGTAAAGGATTCAAAATGGTAAATTGGTGGAGACTATCACTTCGGATGAACAATACATGAACATGATAACACTTAAAAACATAAAGAATAACTTTTAAACTATAAGGAATTAAAGGAAATGATGAAAAGAGAGTTGAAGAACACTTACAGATGGACAACTTTGTAGAAGATAATAAATTGAAATAAAGATCACACAAGCTTTTAAATTAATTATGAAGAGCCGAAATGGCTAAGAGTACAATGAAATCCTTCAATACAAACTTAACACAAACTTCAAAACGTGAATACAAAAGCTTTCAAAATATATCCCTACCAAAGCCACAAAGTAAAAACTTGAAGAACACTTACAAACTTGATCAATCCATAGCTTACTACTCCTAGCTATCCTCTCTTCCTAATCTCCTAACAACCCTCATTACAATGAAAGCCCTTTATATAGGGTTTACATAACATCCCCTTAGGAAATGTGAACACTCTTGCCAATGTGAACATCCAATTGCTACATTTGTTGACTCCAAATTATGTGCTAGCATGTGCTACACACTTTGCTATTTTTTTCTGATTTTTGTGGAATTTTTTTGACTTTTTTCTGGCCTTTTCTCTCTTCTTTCTCTCTCTTTTCTCTCTCCTGGAGCCGTGTGGACCGCCCGAGTGCCGGCGCTGCGTCCGGCCGCCCACCGCGTGAGACGCGGCCAGCGTGGGCCGCGCGTGCGCCGCCCCGCGTCCACCCGCCGCGTGGCGGCCGCGTGGGCGCACCGCGCCTGGCCGCCTGCGTGCCCTTCTTCTCCTGCGTGCGCCAGCGTGCTCGGCCGCGTGCGCCGAGCGCGTGTGCCGAGCGCGTGAGCCGGCCGCCCCCTGCACATATAATATATATATATATATTATATATAGAGATATTAGATATATATGGATATATATTATGTATATATCTTAAAAAATCCACAAAAATGTCAAATAAATTTAAATTTTTTTATTTTCTTTTTGAACAAGTCCAAAATTATATTTATATATATATATTTTATTTTCATAATATATATATAGATATATATATATATTATGTATGTAGCTTATTAAGGCCTTCAAAATATCAAATAAATTTATTATTTTTTTTCTCTTTTTTTATTTTTATTCTTATTGAACAAATCCCTAGGCTTTTGGCCCATTTCAACATACATTATATTTTCTTATTTTTCTTATTTTTATTGTTTTGAGTGCTTGTTAAATAAGGAAATATCTTTATTAAAATTATTTAATTATAGAAAATTCATTATTTTACTCTAAATTAAAAGTAAGTGTGATAAGTGCATATTTATTATTATTAAAGTCCATAAATAATGTAAAAAACATGAATTAAGATGGGAAAATACACACTTATCATGTGTCTCTGTGTTTTTTGTTCGCCGAAGAAGGGGGGCTTTTATACTCCGAGTGGCGGGAGCACTCGAACACGTAGTCGGAGGCGGGAAACTGGAGGCATTGATTGGGGATTTGACCCGTCGTCCTTGGTGGTAGGGAGGATAGGCAACGTGGCCCTCTCTCTGGGTGACACCTCAGCAAGCCCACTGCACGCCAAGAATCCCTGGGGCATGGGCGTAAGATTTGATTTGCCGGAAGTGTCGAGGAAGAAAACGCCCAAGTGTGCTGTTGAAGGGCTAGAACAGCGTGCCGTTGGAAGACACAGGAAGCGTGCCGCTGAATGGCCAGAGACCCGTGCCTCTGGAAGGCCTAAGAAGTGTGCTACGGAGGGGCTGCAAAAGCCTGCCGCTGAAGAGCTCACAAGGGGCGTGCCGCTGGAAGGTCAGGATGGGTGCGCCGCTGAAGAGCCCAGAGGGCGTGCCGTTGAAGAGCCCAAGGGCGTGCCGCTGAAGGGCAGGCAAGCGTGCTGCTGAAGAGGGCAAAGGGTGTGCCGCTGAAGAGCTGTCAAGGCGTGCCGCTGAGGGGCTGCCAGGGAGTGCCGCTGAACGGGCGTGCCGTTGAAGGGGCCTAAGGGCGTGCCGCTGAACGGGCGTGCCGTTGAAGGGGCGTAAGGGGCGTGCCGTTGAAGGGCCCGAAGGGCGTTTCACTGAAGGGGCATGCCGTTGAAGGGGCCTGAGGGGCGTGGCGCTGAAGGGCACCAGGGGCGTGCCGCTGAAGGGGCGAAGTGGGCAGTTCTGAGCCCGTTGAGAGTGCTGGTTGTGGCCTATTCGATTTTCTTCGAGGCCCACAGGTTGGAGTGTATTCTGGTAGTTGATCTCTCTTCACTATCATGACTCCGGAGACAACTTCACTGCAGTGTGTGCGTTTGTTTGGAGAGTTCGGACGGCCCATATCCTCCGTAGTTTCTCTAGTTGGAGTCGTTGTTGATGCTAGAGTAGTTGGGACATAAGGGCGTGCAATTTTGCATGTCCACACACGCCCGACCGGATTGTCTCAGACAACGGTAGCCACTTCCGCAACCAAAAGGTCTACCGACTGGTGGAAAAGTACAAAATTGACTGGAGGACATCGATTCCTTACAATCCACAGCCTAATGGGCTGGCAGAAGCTTTTAATAAGACACTCTGCACTCTCCTGGCCAAGATCGTTAGCTCTAACAAAAGGGACTGGGAGGAGAAGATGTACGAGGCGCTGTGGGCATACCGGACCGTATACAAAACCCCAACAAGCTGCTCGCCTTTCTCTTTAGTATACGGCTCGGAGGCAATTGTCCCCGTCGAATTGGATATACCTTCCCTCAGGGTCGCCATTCAGCACGGGCTTGTCCATGAAGGGTAGACCAACGTCGAGCGAAGACTCGAAGAGCTCTCCAGTCTGGAAGGAAAGCGGCTTCAGGCCCAATAGAACATTAAGGTCCACCAGGCCCGAATAGCGTGCCTTTGACAAGCTCGTCAAGGAACGCGAATTCAAGAAGGGTGACCTTGTCATGGTCAAGAGAAGAGATGTCATGGCCGCCAACCCCAAGGGTAAGCTGAATGAAAATTGGCTCGGACCTTACGTAGTCCAAAAAGTCTACGAAGGTGGAGCTTACGTAATTGTCAACCACCGAGGGAAAGTTCAATTCCCGCCTCTTAATGGAAGACACTTGAGACTGTACCAGGCTCCAGCGCCCCCATTCAATCAATAATATTATCCTTCGCCCTATTTTGGGCGAATTTGCATGATTGCTGTCCGAACGACTTGATCGCTATCCATGTTTTCAAAAAAAAGAAGAGAAGAAAGAAAGAAGAAGAGAAAAAAAGGGAGAGAAGAAAAAAATAGGAGAGGAAGAGAAGAGAAAGGAAAAAAGAGAAAAAGAGAAGAGAAGAAAAAAGAGAAGAAGAGAAGAAAAAAGAGAAGAAGAGAAAAGAATAAAAAGAGAAGAAGAAAAAAAAGAGAAAAAGAGAAGAAGAGGAGAAAAGAAAGAGAAAAAAGGAGAAGAAGAAAAAGAGAGAGAGAGAAAAGAAAGAAGAAGAGAAAAGAACGAGGGAAGAATAAAAGCAAAGAAAGGGGGGATGGTCCCCCATCCTGAACCATCGTCCCGCGTCGGTAGGGATATTAAGAGGCAAATAGACCACGTCGATCCCGCCACCTTGTTGACACCGATAAATATTCCCTATTGACTTGGACCTCTCGTCTGGGTCGTTGACTAAACAAACTCTTCTCTCCGTTCCCCTTCGGACGATGACTATTCCCTTTGGTTTGGACCTCCCGTTCAGGTCATTGACTAAACAAACTCTTCTCTCCGTCCTCTCCGGGCGGTGACTATTTCCTTTGACTTGGACCTCCCGTTCAGGTCATTGACTAAACAAACTCTCCTCTCCGTCCCTTTGGGGCGGTAAATATTCCCTTTGACTTGGACCTCCCGTCCAGGCCATCGACTAAACAAACTCCTCTCTCCGTCCCCTCCGGGCGGTGACTATTCCCTTTGACTGGGACCTCCCGTTCAGGTCATTGACTAAACAAACTCTCTTCTCCTTCCCTTTGGGGCGGTAAATATTCCCTTTGACTTGGACCTCCCGTCCAGGCCATCGACTAAACAAACTCCTCTCTCCGTCCCCTCCGGGCGGTGAATATCCCTTTGGCTTGAACCTCTCGTCCAGGCCATTGACCAAACAAACTTTTCTCCCTGTCCCTTCGGACGATGAATATCCTTCTGACTTGGACCTCCCAGCCGGGTCATTGGTTAAGCAAAATTTTCTTCCGCCGCCCCTCCGAGCGACAAGAGACCCAATCTCTGACCAAGGCTCCCCGCCTGAGGCCAGTGCGTAGTTCCAATGTTATGGCGAGACCGGTAATCCACCCATTTGGCATGGTGGAGTGGTCCCCTCGTCCTTCCCCTGGGAGGACGAGCACTCTCCCGTGCCCTGACATGGGTTCCTGCCTGGTTCTCCCGGAGCGGACTACCGCGAAGACTTACACTCTGCCAATGTGTTCCGACACTATAAAAAAAAAGAGAGAAAAAGAGGGGAGAGGAAGAAGAAAATAATATATACAAAAAGAAAAGAGAGAAGAAAAGAGATCCCTCTAGGGCGAATGCCACGCACACTGAAGGACATGTGAAATAGTAAGTGTTCTGTTGTATTAAAAAAAAAGGGGATTAGATGACATGTGCTTCGGGGCATACCCCTGTGTTACATTTCAAAAAGAGAAAGGGCAAAAAAAAAGAGCTAAGGGGTGCGACGCTCAGTCAACGCCCCTGAATATGTCTTCAAGAGGGAGAATCCCGATGCAAGGGAAGATTGTCATGTCGTGCAGTCGGCCCCTCCGTTCTTCGAGGCGGGTGAGCTCGGTCTCTACGGACGCCGTCTCGACCTGGGCGATGGCAAGTGCTTCACCTTCCCTCTCAACTACTCCTTCAGCTCTGGCAAGGTCAGACCTGGCTGCGGCAAGGTAGCCCTCCAGCTTTGCGATCCGGTTCCTGAGAGAGCGAACATCTCCCCGGCCTTCCTCCAGGGCCTTCCTGTGCTGCTTTTCATTATTGTGCCGTGCCTCCAGGGTTTGCAAATATTCGTCCACCTGGGCATCGAGAGCGACGCGCTCGTCGAGAGCCTGGGTCTCGAGGAACTCGTGACATTTAACATATTTCAGCAGCAACAAGACTCGCCGCGACTACTCCCCGAGTGGGCAGCCCAGCACTTGCAGTGCCCCAGTCAGCTGTGTCACTATGCTGTGCACCTCCCGGTATGACAAGGAGAGGTCGGCAAGGAGCATTGTCCGCAGCGTCACCAGCATTTATCAGACCGGCGCATCCGATGAAGTATGGCTGATTGAAGGCGCGATTGGAGGAGTGAATTCCACGGTGCTGTCCACCACCACCCATAGGTCTGCATCCACCTCGACCGAAGAAGACGGAAGAACGAAGGCCAGGCCGCTTGGTCATCGCAGCTCGGTAGACAGCTCCTGGCTAGCCACCGCTAGAGGAGTGGGTGAGATGACCGCCGAGTCACTCGGCACCGCCGTCGCGCGGGGTTGCTCCACTTTCTCCCACTCCATCAGGGCCATCTCCGTCGCTACTTTGTGGGACGGGAATGCGAATGTCTCTGATTGGACCAAAGGAGGGGCTTCGAGTAAAGCTGGCCCCGAGGCCATCGCCGGTGGACCTCTCTCTCGCATCTGGGACCCCTCCAGGTGCACACGAAGTCCCGCGAATATCTTCTTCAAGAGCGGGTCCTCCATCTGAGCCAGGATCTTCTGGAGAGGCAGAAGAGGAATTATCAACCGGGGTCTGCCTTCCGCTTGCACAAGTGATGCGAGGATATCCACCCCCGGGCCCAAGATCGAAGCCGGCCCCTCCACCGCTATCGGACTGCAATCGACCTCCGTTTAGCGACGGCCTTGCGGACACAGGCAGACGTCTTCCCTGGCGTCGGCATTACCTAACCATGTGGAGCAGAGTTAGCCATCCGCTACCTAAAACGAATCATGCGGGATCAAAAGGCAGGGAAGAATCATAAGGCCCACGTGCTTACCTCGGCCACCGGGACGAGGCTACCTTCGGGCGCGATCTCCCCCTCCTCCAAAGGCTCTCCGCCATTCCGGGAGCACTCGAAGTCTCCGCGACTGACTCCTGCTGCAAAGCCTCGAACAAGAGGGCCAACTTACCCAGGCCCGAATCGACCCCTGTCAGGTAATCGGTTGATGCACCCGAAGCAGCTTCCTCCGCGGCCTCCGGATCGATTGGTCCCTAAAAATCAAGGAGTAACAGGAATAAAGTCAGTGGATGGTCACAAAGGAAGGCCTGCACGAACAAGCTCACACTTACAGCAGCCTTCCCCATTAGCATTAAAAAGCTAGCAAGTAAGGGGGCCTTAAAGATCGGCTTGGGCGGCCTAGACACCTCAGATACGCCCTCACCAGAAGCCACTTCGTCGGAGGAGTAGCCATAATCTACCTCTTCGCTCGATGAAGACTCAACCGCCACGGGTTCTTCCCTCGCTGGCAAGGGGGCCTCCGCTTCGAGGTCGGTGATCGGTGCATCCTCACGCGGGCTGGGTGAGGGTAGTACGCCAGATTTCAACCTCTTCCTCGTGTACATGCGCGTCGCTGGGAGATGCAGGCGGGGCCCTGATGGCCTTATAACTGCTGCGTCAACGCCTGCCACATAAAAGAAAGGGTGGATCATACCGGAGCCGATGAGTTCTTAAGAATGAAAGAAGTCAATTAAGTGGACAAAGATAAATACCCCCTTCGGCCTCTACAGCACGGGGCGGCTCACGGGTCTCCTTGACAGGCGATGGTGCCCCAGGAGCTACAGCCTCGCCCTCGCCCGGGATCAGTATGGGTACCGACTCCTCCGTACCGGCTGAGAGAAAGAAATACACAGTCATATGCGCATAAAAGTCTCACCCCGGGAAGCAAATAAATCCCGAAGGACATCGGTGGTCGGTGAGCCTCACCAGCATGGTGACTCGGATCAGTCCGGGTGACTTTGAACTCCTCGAAGGACAAAATGGGAGCCATCGGAGAGACGGCCGCCGAAGCTGGGTAGGCCTCGGCCCGCCTCCACTTCGCCTCTTGCCGCCCAGCTGCTTTGGCGATGGCCAACGCCTTCTTGACAGGTGACTTCGCCCGGGACCTCTCCTTGACTTGTGGTGGGGGAGTCGGAGTCGGCGCCAAAGTTGCCTCTGCTACGACCGCGGCCTTCCCCATATCGGGGAAGAGCACAGGTGCTGGCTCCTCCACGTCGGGAATGGGCGCGGGTGCAGGCTTTTCCACAGCAACTGAAACCAAAAAGGGAGAAATATTCAGGTGTAAAGACCTCACTCCAAAATGAAAGCGGACCCTGAAGGGCGCGGATAGCAAGAAATTCTAACCGGCAGATTGACGCGGCTCGGTCTGGGTGGCTTCAAACTCCTCGAAAGTCAGAATCCGTGGTGCCGGAGGAATAGCCGCCGAAGCCTTAGCCGCCTCCATTCTCCTCCGCTTCGCCTCTCGCTGCTCGGTCACCTTGGCGGCATCTACCGCCCTTTTCACGTGTGATTTCGCCCGGGACCTCTTCGCGGCTCTGGGCAAGGGAGTCGTAGTCGGGACCGGCGGCGCTGCATCGAAGTACGCGGGCTTCTGGACAAATCGAAGGAGATTCCGGTACGTCGCCATCTATGTGATGTCGGGATGGTCTGTCAAAAAATATATATATATATACGATCAGCATCCGATACCCTGCGAAGGTCATGACGATAATGGGGTGAGAATAAAAGGAGAGGGAGGATCAAATACCATGGGGACCAGTATATAGCTGAAGTGTTATCAGCCAGTAGCTTAGGGACGGCTCCTTGTCCCGACGCGCTGCCTCCCGGACTAGCCAGCACATGTCCTCGATCTTCTGGCAACTGTCAGACAGGGCGGCCAGGTCCGCATGCCTATTTGACGAAAGGTGGCAGAAAAGATTGTGGTCCATGCCCCACCCGTCGGCATAATAATATGAGACCTACAGGCGCTTGCCCAGGATGACGGCCATCTGATCCTCGATCTTCACCCCATTCACTCGGAGGAGGACATACAGCAATGTGGTGTCCTTGTAATTTTTGGGCTTCCTCTCCTCCCACCTCATGAATGTGCGGTACGGGCAGATCGGGTCCCTCTCCGGACGCCAGCTCTTTGCGGGAGTCCCCTCTTCCTTCATAGGGAGCGGATAATTAATGAGCTCTAGGAGGTTGCTCCCGATCCGGCAGAGGTCCCTTAAAGTCTTCTTGAAGTCATCCTTGGCCACCGGGGGTAGCTTCAGCTGTGGTGTTGGCTTCGCTTCCCGAGCCTCCCGGCGAGCGGCCAGATATGCTGCCACCTCCTTATCCTGCCTATTCTTGAGCCGAAGGAGGTGCTCCGGGTCGATATCGAGCACTGGCACTGACTGCTTGCTCAAAAATTTCCTCTCTGCCCCTTCCCAGTAATCGGTCTTTTGCAACCGATAAAAGGCCATCTGGGCGTTCCACCATTTTATGTACTCTGGGGTCACCCGAGGAATACGGCCTAGGGCTGGCACCCTGAAAGTCGTAGAGTCCACCCGATGAAAGAAGTCCCACCAGCTTCTGGCATGCTCTGCGGTCGAACTCCCCTGGAGACTTCGTGAAGGCAGGCCGAACTGTGCATTATAGACAGGGATATGCTGATCATATCCAAAGTTTCGACCAAACCGGAAGGGGTAGTATGATTCTAGCAGCAAATTATCCCCCTTCCCGAATGCCAGCACGCTCAGGCGAATGGATAACGCCCAGTCCCTGAGCTTCGGTTCCAGCAACGGGCGGACCACGTTCTCCTGGCTGATGGGGCGGACGTACTTCTCCACATGGTCATCTTTGCATTCCCTCTTATTATTTACCAGAGGGCTCGAATGTGTGACCAACATCCAGAAGTGGATGGTGCCGGCCGCGTCCTGCGGAACTGTCGTCAGCCGGCCCCAAATATCATATAGCCGCTGGGAGGTAGAGCCTGGCTCTGCGCTGGCAAACTCCAACATCCTCGGCACCAGTCCCCAGTCTTGAAGAGCGTGTGGGGCAAACTCCGGAAACAACGAGCAAACCCACGCATTGAAGAAATGCAGCGGGCACACGTACCGGGCCTGCCTCGGGAACTGATGGGTGCTAATGTCCCCTAGCGCCTTGTATATCAGGCAAAGAGTGGCCGGACATTAGGATAGCTTGATCCCCCATGCCAGTTGACATGCTGGGTAGATGGCGTCCGGCCGAATGACGGTCTCGTCCCCATACGGCATGGCAAACGAGCACAGCCAGTACGTCAGGAATGCGGCGTAATGTGTTAGAGGGTCAACCTCCATCGGGTTGGGGCCACTCCGGTGTCCTCTAGAAGGTATCTTTACATCAGTCTTGGGCTTGGCACACTTCTTACGGGTAACGGCGGTGCCGACACATGGAAATTCTTTATATTGCTTTAGCCCATCATAAAAATATTGCAGCCACAGGGTCATGCGCACCCTCTTTCTATCCCCACGGGGAGGCTGCCTCCCGCCATGCGCCAGTTGGTACAGTTCCCAATATGCCTTCATGAGATACCGGTATGAATAGCCAAGGGAATAATACCCGTCCCCGTTAGTTTCATCTTTGATCAGATCTGGGAGGCATACTTCTTCATAAGGCTCCCCGTCAATGGGCAAGCCGTTGAGCTGACTGAGACTCCATAAGTCAAGTAAAGTCTCGCCTTCCGCTGTATAGAAAGTGCTGGTTTTAGCACTGAACACCTCTATCATGCCACAGTAGAGTCCCTTGGAGATGGGGTAGCCGTAGCAGGAGGCGTAGACGCTGTGGTAGATGCCAGCCCGGACCAGTAGCGGGGCGTAGTTGAACAGCACATACTCTGTGAATTCTACCGCCCCTTCCCTGAAGCTATGAGCATCTTGAAGCTTCAGCTCTCCGAACCAGCCCAACGCCAACTCGTGCTTCAATCGGATGGCCAGGCAATCCAAGATGAACGGCTCCTCCCTATAGGCCCATTTCAGGGGAGCCAAGAATAAACCAAAATGGGGCGGCTCACCCTGCACCCGCCCAGCAGACATGTCCCACTTCACCGGGGTGAATTGAGGTGCTCGCACCAATCTGTCTTCGGCCGGCAGAACTCCTTCGATCCCCAGGACAAGCTTCCATTCCCGGGCCTCCCCCACCAAATACATCGGGATTCTCCTCGGGACACTGTACAACAAACTATCACGAGCCTGCAGGATCACTTGCTCGACCTCCCGCACAGCTCGTAATTCCCGCCTCTCCCGGGAGCGGAAGTACTTCAAAAATCGGGTGAGATGCTTATCCTTCGGGAAGTCCTTCCGATATTCGCCGGTCCGATCGAAGGTAAAATGGTTCTCGACCCAAGAGAGCCGATGATAGTCCATTGTCTCAGTCTCAGAGCCCGAGGACTCGGCTAGTGCCGTTACTTCAGCGTGCTCCCTGTCCAGCTCCTCTACATTGAGCCACGTGACGGCTGGCACCGGAGGCAGTGGAACAAGGCTGGCACCGGCAGTGGCAGCAGGAACAGAAGAACCACTTGGGGCAGCCATTTATCTGCAAAGACACAACAAACAAAATATCAGAACAAGCCACGGGCGGAGAGAAATGAAAACTGCAAAGGGGCTCAACTACAAGTAAAATGAATAAGAGGCTGCCAATTTCTGATGAAATTTCGGCAGAGTTTCTCCTAGGCCAGAGGCGTAAGGGAAAACACGGGTGCGCGTCCACAAGGAGTGACGGCCCCAATAAAGTCATGGTGGGCCCCGAAAGGCAACACCAGAAGTCCTCAGCTGCACAGGCGTATGCCTCTCCCTCTCACCGGTACACCCTGTGGGGGGGCTTCCCCGGTACACCCCCTGGGTGTCTTCCCCGGCACACCCTGGAGCGACCTTCACCGGCACGCCTTGGAGCGTCCTTCACCGGCATGCTCCTGTGGCCTTTCCCCGGCGCACATCTCACAGTCGCTCTCCGGCGCACACCTAGCCACCCGGGTCTTCATCGGCACAGCCTCGTGCTTCTTCCCCGGCACAGCCACGGAGGCCCCCCTACCCGGTACGCCTAAGGAGAGCTTCCCCGGCACGCTCCCAGCCGCCTCCGCCGGCACATGTTGACACCTGGAAAATGAACAAGGGTGGAAGCACAATTGAAAAGAGGGTCTGACCAACAGTGAAAGATCAATGATGAAGCTCGTCAACCATTCACCCGGCTAAAGCCTTTGTCAGCCAAAGCTGATGCCCGGTGCCGATGTCATTCAGACGGCAGCGCCGATGAAGCCGCAGTCACTCGACTGATGAGACCTCCCAGCCCTTTAAGAAGAGCTGTACTACTGCTTCGTCCAAGAATCCACGGATGATATGTCAGGGTAAGCCAGATGTCAGCTTACTGATGGATGTAATATGAGATAAAGATGAAGCCGGCACCGACAGATAAAGATTGTCAGGGCTCCTACAAAGTCAGAACAGAAGAGCAATCCTCTCCACAGATTACGCACCCGGCCGAAGTCTGTCAGACTGAAGCTGATGTCCGGTCTTGTCACCGTTCGGATGACAATGCCGATGAAACATACCCGGTTTTGTCGTCATTCAGACGGCAATACTGATAAAACCCCAGTTTGTTCACTGATGGAACCTCGAGATGATCTCAACAAAGTTATGTCACTATTAAAGGGGCCTCCTTCGGTTCTTATGAAAGTCAGTTCAAAAGTCTTAGAAACCAAGGCAAGTGTGAGGCCTAAAAGCACTAAATGGGCCGGCCGATTGGGCTTCTGACCATGGCGCCGGGAACCTCAACGAAGGGCCGCTGGACGCGCCGGGAGCTGTGGCTAAGAAGCTGGCCACGCCGAATACCCTCCACCGAGAGAACAGAGGGAGGAGGACTATAAAAGTAAACCCTCTTTGAAATCAGAAGGGGATCGGAAGCCAGGCCATCGATCAAAAAGAAAGAAAAGAGAAGAAGCCAGAGAGAGAGAGAGCCTCCTCCGCTGAAAAAGAAAGAGAGAAGAGACCGATCCCCAGGGAAGAAGCTCCAGGTGGGCATCCGGGGAGGGAGAGGAGTCAATGCTCCGCCCTCCCCCTTGTTTTCTTTTCTTCTATTTCATGTAATCGTTTCAAGTCTTATCTTGATTCATGCAATGTAGCCGAGACATCTCGGCATCTGTTTGTCCCCCCTTTCCCTCACTCTCTCCCTGTAATCGGTTTGAGTATTAGAATGGTGGATCGTCTGGGTTTTCTCACCATGTGTCTTCCCTGATGGACATCATCAAACGAATGGATATATATGTATGATGGGTTATGGTTTGAGCTTGATTTTTGCTTCTTCTTAAGCCCTATTGCCATTCCCCGTGTTATCTGTAAACCAGTAGCATGATGATCCGATTTGTCTGTTTCTTTTCTCTGCTTCGTAGCACCAATAGTGCTCACCTCAGAGCCCAGAACAGACTATTCCTTGGCTGTTGGGATGAAGCCATGCTGTGCAATGATTGAAGCTTGAGAAACTCCGGGGTTCCAAGCGTATGTGATTCCTCCGTTGATGTCATCGAAGCCGCCTCTGGGGCCAGAGACAGCCATCTCTTGGTTCCCAGGGCGACGAATGACCATATCAAGCATGTCCCCAAGCTCTGCGTGACGATGGCGATGGACAGGGGCGTTCAGACTCCGGCTTCCCAGATGCCTCTCGAACCCTAATACTCCTCTGAATTCTAGACCTAATCCAACTCAGAGTGGATGCCTTGAGCAGTTTAGAGCCCATAGAATCCGTCAGTTTCTGCCCAAACCAATATGAAACCCAAAATAGAGTACCGTAAGCTCTGTTTCTTGTCCCGGCGCCCTCACAGCTCTCGGCCCCGCAAACAGTGAACCTGATGAACAGCCCTCGGCGCAAGCCTTCTTGCGCCGAGATCCCATCTCCCGGGCGCGCCGGGAGCCACCCGTTCCATTTCTCACCATCGCGCCGGGGCCGACTTGTCTTCACGCCGGGAAGACCCCGTGCCGAGAGTCCCTTGGCCACCTTATTAGCGTACCGGGAAGCCCGTGCCGGGAACTCTTTTGCATCCTTGCCATTGGCGCCGAGAAGCCCTCCTCTTGGCCTATCTGTAAACCCATGCCGGAAACCCCTTGGCCAACCTATAATCCCACGCCGAGAAGCCCTCCTCTTGGCCAACCTGTAAACCTCAAGCCGTAAAACCCTTGCTACCATTGACAAACCCTACAAATATCCTTGTGAGCTGCTCAACATAATCCCACCTTCTGTCAAGGGATGCCTTGGGTCGTCACACGCACCTCGGGGACGACAACTAGTGGGAGCAACTCCCCTTTTTTTTTACGCGGTTTCTCGAACCCGATCGGCTTTTATAAACCCTCAGACCAAGGAAGCTCTGCCACTGCATAAGCTTCTACGGTCTCAAAAGGGATATCAAGATATTGCTCCAAGCATACACAGGCGCCAGGGGTTCCATACCCCTCTATTTTTGGCTTTCACCCCGACATTCAGTGGGTGATCGTCTATCATTCCCTGGCAAATGTTAAATCCAGGGGAGATGCTGTCAAAATTCTCCCAGGATGCCAGAGATGACATGAAACCCATCCCCGGGACCTTATTTATCAGTGGTGACAGAGGCTCCTTATACCCTATTGTTCCCCTCCCGATCTTTTTATGTTCCCGGCCTTCCTTGGGAATCTATACCAAAACAGGTCGAAGTCCAGTGAATTGAGCCATTTAATGGCCTAGGGCCCATTTGCCTCAACCCTAACCAATATGAAACCCAAAATAGAGTACCGTAAGCTCTGTTTCTTGTCCCGGCGCCCTCACACCTCTCGGCCCAGCCTACAGTGAACCGGGTGAACAGCTCCCGGCACCACTTCTTCAGGCGCCGAGAACCACCAGGAGTATCTCACGCCCTGCGCGCCGGGAGCCCCTACGCCTTGGCCTTCTTCCCTGCGCGCCGGGAGCCCTCTCTGCATCCTCCGCGCCGGGAAACCCCCCTTTGCAGCCTCGTCGCGCCGGGAGGCCCGCGTCAAGAACCCCTCCACGGTCTGCTCAACCCCCCGCACCGAGACCCCCCTTTTTGCAGGAGCCTCATCGTGCCGGGAACCCTGCGCCGTAAACTCCCTGGCTTCCCCCTTTTATCTTTGCGCGCCGGGAGCCCTGGCCTTCTTGGCTCTCTTGCCCTTTGCGCCGGGAACCCTGTCCTTTCATCTCTAGTCGTACCGAGAGCCCAATCTACCACCCCATGAATTCCAATACCCAGAACGAACCCACAAAGGAATATCCGTGGATCACCCGATATGTCCCGGGGATAAAATTGAAGGGGAGTCATAATCCCTATGTTCCACCTAACTGCAACGGATTTACGAATAACCCTTTTGCTCGGGGGATTCTGCCACTGCATGAATTCCGCTAGCTTTTCAAAGGGAAAATCATACATTGCCCTATAGCCCATATATATACGGGTTGGGAGGTTCGGCCTCTCTATCTCTCGGCTTTCATCCCGGTACTCCGTGGGTGATAGCCTATTTCCCCCTTGGGCATAATCCAGATAAAGGGGAAATGCTGCTGAACTATCGGTCGATGCTTTAAACCCCCATCATGGTCACGGCTCAGTGTGCCTGTGATCGAAATCCTCCTTCTTCCCTTTCACTCGGTCTTCGAACCGCCGATTTAACGATATCGTCTGTTTCTGCGGTTGATGTTATTATCTTACCCGCCTCCCTAGCCCTGGTAGGAAGTTTAAAGTTATGCACATGAATATCTATTCGCCTTACGAGGCCTCCTACTTTTAGCGTTTAATCAAGGGTTGTCCTTCCCTAGAAGGGCGTAATTAACGTCGTAGCGTTCATGGTATGACGGACTCCAGGTCCCGACTCGGACTTCACAATCGACTGACCATGTCAGATCGAGCGCACAATAAAATTGTCACTTCGGTGACTGGCACGCCAATGATCCAATAAATCAATAAATAAATAAATAAACTAATAAATAATAAATAAAAAAATAAATAAAATATAAAATTACGCGTCCACAAGTCTGGCACGCCCGGTGGGACTGAGTCTCCCTTCATCTTTACGCTAAAGTAGTAGGCCCGGCGGGCCCCCCTGAAACTTCTGATTCTGTGTACTTTCCTTATTTCCAGGAATCTACAATGACAGCTGGAATCATGACCGTTTGCTTCGACCAGCAGCCGATTGACATGCATGTGCGCGAAGGCTACCTGGCGGTACCCCTCGCGTTCGGATCACTGCCGCCTGCCGTTGGGCTGCCCAACTGCTTGGGCGTCGTCTTCACTGACCTTCTACAGGTCGACGACAATGAGCAAGGCACTGCTGCAAGTGCCCCGGTGAAGATCACCGACCAGAAGAACATCCTACCGGAGAACACGACCCCCACGGCCGTCGCCTGCTACGTCCATCATGTCCAGAAAAGGGACATGGTCCCCGCTGCTGCTCAAAAGGGGAGGAGGACTAACTGGAGGAGCCGGTATGTCACTGCTGACCGTTGTCTTTCCAACTCCGGAAAGACCATGATGATCGGAGGGATCCGGACGAACCTCAACGGCCGCCCGAGGGAGGTCAACCCAGACGTGATCGTCCCGCAAGTGCCCACTATGAACAGATTCCAAACTCTGGCCACCAGGCATGCCAACTGGGAGGCCGATGAGAGGAAGCCGCTGGCGCCCAAGCCAGCAAAATACAAACAGGTCTGGCGACCGAAGAAGATGCAGAGCTGGGCTCCAGCTCAAGATGAGGAGAAGGCTACCAATGATGCTGTTGCCCGCTTCAGGGCGGGAAGCCAAAGAAGAGAAGGAAAAGAAACAGGAAATGCTATTGCTGCTCACCCCAGAGCCTGGGGTAGGAGAGATGAAAGAAATGATAGAGAAAGAAAACTGACTGTTGCTCGCCCCATGATGAGGGGTAGGAGACTTGAGAAGAAAGAAGACCTTGCTGTCACCCACCCCAGGGCCGGGGGCAGAAGATGGCAGAGAAAGAACCATGATGTTGCTGCCAACTGCTGCCGGAATGACGATGCGGGAATGTGTGAACCAGCCATGGTTGCCGTCCCAAGAAGATCGAGGGCCTGTGCCAGACAGGCCGACATCTTCAAATATTCCAAGGCCGAGCATTTGAATGCTCAGATAACAAGACTGGCCTATCAGCAAAGAAGCCATGAAAGACTGATGTTCCAACCTGAGCCGCAAAGGCACAACTCTGAAGAGACAAAGCAAGTAGTCCAAGACTACTTCCACTACCTAGGGAGCTCTGCCCTAGGTCAACAAAGACTATCCCGTGCCTTGGGCACCAGGGATGATGAAGAAGAAGAAACCTTCCAAGAAATGATGATCGGAGCCTCCTCCTCCGATTCGAATGACTATGAAGAAGGCCTCAGGGCCAGATATAATGAAGAAGAGCTGCACGGGGAAGAAGACAAAGAAAGAATATCGGTCTTTGACCGGCTCAGATATCCTAGCCAAATAAAAAGAAAGGTCTACAGGCGAAAAGGAAAGATGCAAATCTTCGCCTGCAACATGGCTGGACTGGCCAGGGGGCGAGATATACTACCAACTCAGCCAGATGAATTGCTCAGGCTGGCAACTAGACCTGGTCCTGTCACAAGAAGAGGCCAGGCCGCAAAGGATAAAATGAAAATTGATGATGAAGCCCGCAGGATTACCACTATGACAGTTAATGTGGTAACAACAGAAGATGGAGATAACCCCTTCGTTGATGATGCTGAAGGGACTTCTGAAGATATACAAATCCCATCAACCATGGATCCCATGATCCAGATGATGTTCAGGAGATATCAGTAGGAGAGCTCTCCGAAGATAGATCAATGAGAGACATGAAGCTACATCAGTCTCAAAGCAAGCTGAACCTGCGGGGCAAACATCCAGCTCAGCAGAGACGGCTATCCCAGCTAACCCTCTCCTAGCTGATAAGGGCAAGACACCGAGCCAACCCGTTCCACAGCAAACAACAGCTTAGCCCTCTATGTCTCAGACATAGCCTACCGCGCCCATCTTGTGCGCCACTATGATGACAACTCCTCACAGCCTGCAACAAGCTCACTTCTTCCCAGAAGAGATAGATCCAGCTGTGGCCCACAAGCAGATGATTGAAAGAATTGTGGAAATGAAGCTGTCAGAAAAGACTGGTGGTGATGCGGGTACTTATGATGTGTACAGGGTACCCTATCCTCCCCAGTATGCTGCCAAGAAACTACCCCCAGGCGTCAGTAAGCCGCCGAAGTTTGAGAAATTTAATGGCCAAGGCTCCCCTAGGGAGCATATAGCCTACTACACTACAATCATGGGCGACCTAGCAGTCGATGAAGCCTATCTGCTCAAGTTCTTTGGCTCATCCCTCACTGGGTTGGTCCTTTGAATGGTACTCAAGCTTGCCAGCTGGGTCAGTGGTTGATTGGCCTGATATGCAAAGAAAATTCCGCGACAGATTTCATGTCACGGAAAGGGAAATCACGATAGCAGAGCTGTATGCAACTAGGCAGAAACAAGATGAGACCGCACTAGACTACATCAAAAGATGGAGGAACTTAGCCATGAGATGTCGAAGGCCTCCTCATCAAGAAGATGCGGTGCAGATATGCAAGCAGAGCCTCAGGAGGGAGGTGCTAGAAAAAATGATCGGTGCAGATGTCAGAACATTTGACCGACTGAACAATATAGTGGCAGAGGTCGAGACGTTCTTGTCCAAGCGTCCGACCGCCAATGTCCCCACCATGCCAAAGGGAAAATCCAATGAGCGACGGCCATCGCACTCTGAGGCCAACACCGTCGATTTCTGAACCTTCGAGCAACAGAAGGGGAAGAAAGGGGCAGATGAAGCTCCCCCGCTGGCAGATACAGCAGAAAGGAAGGATAAAGTCTCTCTGAGAGACAAGATGAGAAAAGCATATTCCTTCCCAAAGGATAAGACGGCCGCACTGTTCAACTGGGCATACAAGTTCAATAAGGTAACATTGCCTGAACCCAAAAGACCAGCAGATGCAGCAAAGAAAGATGATCCGCTGTTCTGTCCATTTCACCGTGCGCTGGGGCACGCAATTGAAGATTGTTATGTCTTCAAAGATATCATGGAAGGAATGGTCAAGAAAGGTGAGCTGCAGCTGGGAGATTACCAGGTAAAGCCGCCCCATCCACATGAGCCTCCACCCTGGAGAGTGGCTGCCAATATGATCTCAGTCTACCAACAGCTGCCCAAGGAAGCCGTTGAAGAATGCACCAAGAATACATATGAAGCTTGCTTCCTCACCCCGCAGAAAGATCAGGAAGGATGGCAGATGATACCCATAAAAAGTAGAAAGAAGACTTCTGCAGCCAGTATCAGTGGAGCAGTTATTCGTAATGTTACACCAAGGCCTGAGCCGCCTCCGATAAGGCCAATATGGCATACAACTGAGACTAGACCAGTCATCCGGATCCCTACTCACAACCGGAGGAGACAAACCCCCCTCCCTACACATAAAGAAGTAAGCCCTGCAGCCAGGCGTCTGTAGCAATATATTAATGAGCTTGATGAGTACGAGCAGAAGAAGCCCAAGCATCTGCTGATGAAAGACTGTATACTCTGGGAACAGCTCGAAGAATTGAAAATTAAAGAGCAGCCAGAGGTGGAACAAGAAAAAGCTGAGAATGAACCCTTCTGGGGGCAGGAGCTAGCAAAGCCAAATTCCCAAAAGAAGAAGAAACGGCCCAAATCCAAGAAAGGAAAGAAGGTCACGACAGTACAATGCAACACTCTGTCAGTACTCTTCTCCTTGCCCGGGGAGGATGATGAGCCGGAAGCATCCAACGCTCCGCTAGAAGCTAACCATGCCGAAGCCTCTACCTCGGCCCATGCAACACGTTCTGGGAGAAGATGGGGGCGCCCACCACCAGCCAACCATAATATCATGTTCAGAGGGGAGCAACCCTATCAAATTCCGGAACCAGAGATACGAGGTGCCGAGGTTCCTCCCCCTGCCAGTCTCTACCAGGACAAAAAGAAGGCAGATGAAGCCCCTTCATTCCTGGAGTTCCTGTCCAGCTTAGAAAATGAGCAACCGGCTCATACTGCTCCAGATAAAAGCAATAAATGCCAGCAGACAGCGGCTGGAAAGTAGAAACAGCATGAAGAAGATGAAGAAGGTAATCCTCTAGCAAAACCAGGGGCAGTCGCTACAGAAGAAGCCTTCCGGGAGACCGATGAAGAAGATAAAATTGAAAATGGGCAGCAAAGGCCACAGGCACCACATGAACCTCCAAGACCCCGATGGGCAGAGGGGATGAGACTGTCTAATGTCCGGGTGGGCAGTCGAGTCATGAAAATGCTGAAGAAGCTCCCTACCAGATTCTCCATCTGGGAAATTCTCTCTCTGAGTGAAGAAGCTCGCCAAGCAATTGTGGATGCCCTGCAGTATCCGGCACAATGTGAAGCACTCTTGACAGAGGTGAATGCTGGGCCATCAGTCACATTCACAGAGGATGATATGCTAATCCCAAATTCCGGCCATAATAGACCGCTATATATGAGGGGTTCCCTGAACTGTCAGCCGATAAGCAGAATACTGATAGATCCAGGGGCTGCTGTGAATATTCTCCCATACCGCATCTATCAGAAATATTATTTTGACCTGCAGCTCACCAAGGTCAGAGACATGAAAATTGCAGGATTCAACCAGAAATGTGAAACACCTCTCGGGGTGGCTGATTTCAATCTCACACTGGGCGACCTCACTACAGTGGTACGATTCTATGTAATCGACTCCAACACCACATATAAGGCCCTGCTGGGGAGACCGTGGCTGCACGAATATCAGATAGTGCCATCCACGCTACACCAATGCATAAAATATTGCCATGAAGGAAAAGAGGAAAGGGTGTTTGCAGACCTACATCCCTTCGAAGTGTTCGAATGCCATATGCTCGATGCATCCTACTACACCGAGGTGTCACAAAAGGATAAAGGAAGAGAAACTGTGGTCAGCCAAGAAAAGCCGGCGACGAAAGCAAGAAATTGGTCTCCGCCGCCGCCAAAGGGCTACATTAAAAAGCACGGGGTGTCTCACATCTCTTATGCTGGTGATTTTGCTCGGATCACTCCTCCTGGCATACACCCAGATGATACTGAAGAAAAGATGAAAGAAAAATACACACAGGTGGAAGTTCCTCAGGGTCTAGTCAAGCCCATAGCCAGCACAGAATACCAGACAGTGCTGCCCCTAAAGACTATGGAAATCCCTCGCTTCGGCGAACCCCCTATCATATTCTACACCGGGGAGGCAGTCGAAGAAGATGATCAAGATTGCATGGCCCCTGAAGAAGCTGCAAACCTGATGGTACCAATTACGGGCCTGGATTATACTACCTAACGGGTTTCACAAATGTTCTCCAAGATGCAAATGCCATCGATACAGCCTGCTGCTCAGAAGAAAGCATTCAAGGAGTTATGGGATCCGCCTCGAGATAGCAAGGAGCTGAGGAAGATCACACAGCACCCGGGACTGGGTTATACCCTGCAAGAATGCTATGAAGCCGAGGTGGATGTCATCTCAGCCTTCTACCCGAATGAAGATTCCCCAGAAGTAGGGTATGATCAATACCCCTTTGAAGATGAAGAGATTATGTATCAATCCATAACAGACAATGAAGCCCAAGACAACCAGCCGGAGGCAAGGATGTCTGATGAGACCAAGAAGGGTTGGTGCTGGGAGAATCCGTCCTGCAAAGAGGATCTGTTCCAGGCCGAAGCACAATTTGACACCGGAACCCCGGATGAAGACCAAGTAGCCAGAGAGCTGCAAGAGTGCCTGGAGTTTGGGCGCATTCTAGAAGAGTTCCGAGCTCTACATAATGATGACCTCTCAGGGGAGCCCACATCAGAAGAGCCTCTAAGCACGGAAGACTCCGCTTCGGAGTTTTCCACTGAGCCAGTCACGTCCTCGGGGTAGACTGGACAGAATCCGGCCATATTGGCCTTATACGATGCACCAGCATCTGCTGATGATCAGTGTGATGAAGCAGAAAATCATGAGAATGAAGAAGATTATATCCCGGGAGGCTTTATTGATTTGCAAGAAGCCCCACCCGAAGTTGAGGACGGAGGCCAGGCCACCGTCGATGAGCTGATAGAAGTGAATCTGGGGTCAGCAGATGAGCCAAGGCCTACGTTCCTCAGTGCATTGCTGGAGCCAGCTGTCAGAGAACAGTATATTCAGTTTCTGAAAGAATTTCGAGACTGCTTCGCATGGACATATGATGATATGCCGGGACTGAGTTCCGATGTGGCACAGCACCGATTGGCGATAAACCCAGAGGCAAGCCCTGTGAAGCAGCCTTCCAGGAGAATGCGCCCCGAACTGATAAATCAGATCAACAAAGAAGTCGACAAGCTGATCGATGTGGGCTTTGTTGAAGAGAACCAATATACTACATGGCTGGCCAATATAGTGCCCGTGAAGAAGAAAAATGGGCAGATCAGAATATGTGTAGATTTCAGGGACCTGAATAAGGCTTGCCCGAAAGATGATTTCCCAGTGCCAATCACTGAAGTAATGATCGATGCAACCACTGGCCATGAAGCCCTGTCATTCATGGATGGGTCATCCGGATACAACCAGATCTGGATTGCTGAAGAAGACAGAGTGCATACTGCATTCCGCACCCCGAAGGGGATATTTCACTACAAAAGGATGCCGTTCGGCCTCAAGAACGCCGGCGCTACTTACCAAAGAGCTATGACAAAGATCTTTGATGATTTGCTCTTCAAGAAGGTAGAATGCTACATTGATGACCTGGTGGTGAAAACCAGTAGAAAAGAAGACCATTTGCAGGATCTGAGAGTAGTGTTCCAGAGGCTGCGCAGATATCAACTCAAGATGAATCCTATGAAATGTGCCTTCGGCGTGTCCAGTGGAAAATTCCTTGGGTTCATTGTCCATCATAGGGGCATTGAGATCGACCCATCCAAGATTAAAGCTATCCAGGAGCTCCCTCCACCAAGGAATCTCCACGAGCTGAGATCTCTACAAGGGCGTTTGGCCTACATCCGACGATTCATATCAAATCTGTCGGGGAGATGCCACCCTTTTCACAAGCTCATGATGAAAGATGCACCGTTCCTCTGGGACGAGGGCTGTCAGGAAGCTTTTGAGAAGCTGAAAGAATATCTCAAGACCCCTCCAGTGCTGGGGGCACCTATTAAGGGCAAGCCCCTGATACTATACATTGCAGCCACACACTGTTCCCTGGGGGCAATGCTAGCACAGATAAATGAAGAAGGCAAAGAGCAGGCTCTATACTACCTGAGTCGGAGGCTGATTAGAACTGAAGAAAGCTACACCTATATAGAAAAGACATGCTTGGCACTAGTCTTTGCCGTTAAAAAGCTCCGGCACTATATGCTGTCACACGAAATCAGATTGATATCTGCAGCAGATCCGCTCAAATACATATTGACTCAGCCAGTACTGAAAGGCCGGTTGGGCAAATGGGCAGTAATTCTGATGGAATTCGATATCACATATATACCCCAGAGGGCAATAAAAGGACAGGCCGTGGCCGATTTCTTCGCAGAGCACCCTATGCCAGAGAATGATATGTTGGGGACTGAGTTACCCGATGATGAAACATTAGAAGCCTGTCAGGCTCAGTCAACTATGTGGCAGCTATTCTTTGATGGAGCATCTAGAACAGAGACGGACTCCAATGGAAAGACCAGAATACGGGCCGGAGCCGGTATTGTGCTAAGATCGCCAGAGGGGGAGGTTGTGCATACTTCCTGTTCTATAAACAAGCCCTGCACTAATAATGAAGCCGAGTATGAAGCTCTGATAATCGGGTTGCACATCAGCCTCAACATGGGCATCCAGATGCTTCAGGTATTCAGGGATTCAATGTTGATAATAAAGCAAATCCAAAGTGAGTTCGAAGTGTGAAAGCCAGAGTTGAACCCCTACCACCAAAAAGATGTGCGCCTCATGGCGAAATTCTATCATATTGAGCTCAAGCATGTGGGCCGTGCACATAATGCCCAGGCTGATGCATTGGCAAAGCTAGCCAGCTCAATAGCAGTCCCACCGGATGAGACACTGAACATTGTTGTTATAAATCGACGGCAAGTCCCCAGCATGCTAGAAGGCTGCCCCGAAGAAAATGAAGTCGCCACGATCAATACAGAACAGGCATCTGATTGGAGACAGCACCTGCTACAATGGTTTTTACACCAACAGCTGCCACAGAAAAGAGAAGAAAAGATGAAACTTCTAAGGATCAAAGATTCTTATGAATTCAGAAATGGAACTCTGTTCCGAATAATGGCAGATGCACGCAAGAAGATTTTGCTCCGCTGCCTGTCCACTGAGGAAGCTTGGCAAGCAATGAAAGAAATACATGCTGGGACGGCAGGTGCTCACCAAGCTGGCCCTAAGATGAAGATAGAAATCAAGAAGCTGGGCTACTATTGGCCCACTATGTTTGAAGATTGCTGCAAGTTTGCGAAGTCATGTCAGAAATGTCAGGAGCATGCTGTTGTGCCTAGAAGGCCACCTGCCGTTCTGCACCCTACAGTCCCTAGCTGGCCGTTTGCACAATGGGGAACCGATGTAGTCGGCCCACTACCGACCTCCTCAGCCGGACATAAGTACATACTGGCAATAACAGATTACTTCTCTCGATGGGCGGAAGCTATAGCATTACGAGAAGTGACTGGTGAGCTGGTTGCCAGATTCATCAAACAGAACATTATCTTCCGGTTTGGGATCCCCAGCCGAATAATATCTGATAATGGAAGTCATTTCAGAAATCAAAAGATCTATCGGCTCGCCGAGAAGTATAAGATCGAGTGGAGGACTTCCACTCCTTACAATCCACAGGCAAATGGATTGGCAGAAGCCTTCAACAAAACGTTATGCACCTTGTTGGCTAAAGTCGTCAGTTCTAATAAGAAGGACTGGGAAGAAAAGATGTATGAAGCTCTATGGGCATACCGCACTGTCTTCAAGACACCTACAGGGTGCTCGCCATACTCACTGGTATACGGCTCAGAGGCAGTAGTTCCACTGGAGCTGGAAGTCCCGTCACTCAGGGTGGCAGTCCAGTATGACCTGGCCCGTGGCGAACAAACCAATGCAGAAAGAAGATTACAAGAATTGGCTGAATTGGAAGGGAAGCGCCTCCAAGCTCAGAAGAATATCCAGATGTACCAGGCCCGCATGGCCACTGCATTCAACAAACTCGTAAAAGGACGAGAATTTAAGAAAGGTGACCTCGTCATGGTCAAGAAAAGAGAAGTTATGGCGTCCAACCCAAAAGGGAAGCTGAATCCTAATTGGGAAGGTCCTTATGTGATATATAGGGTCTACGAAGGAGGGGCCTACATGGTTGTTAACCATCGAGGGGAAATCCAATTCTCACCACTCAACGGTAGACACCTAAAGCTGTATCATGCCGCCCAACCAATATTCCCCGAGTAATCAGGCTAAAAGTCACCCTTTTCCTTGGTCTAGCGGCACTCCGCCCTAACCGAGCTACCCTTCTTCCTCGGTCTAGCGGCACTCTGCCCTAACCGAGCTACCCTTTTCCTCGGTCTAGCGGCATTCCACCCTAACCAAGCTACCCTTCTTCCTTGGTCTAGCGGCACTCCGCCCTAACCGAACTACCCTGCTCCTTGGTCTAGCGGCACTCCGCCCTAACCGAGCTACCCTTCTTCCTCGGTCTAGCGGCACTCTGCCCTAACCGAGCTACCCTTTTCCTCGGTCTAGTGGCATTCCGCCCTAACCAAGCTACCCTTCTTCCTTGGTTTAGCGGCACTCTGCCCTAACCGAGCTACCCTTTTCCTTGGCCTAGCGGCACTCCGCCCTAACCGAGCTACCCTTTTTCTTGGTCTAGCGGCACTCCGCCCTAACCGAGCTACCCTTCTTCCTCGGTCTAGCGGCACTCTGCCCTAACCGAGCTACCCTTTTCCTCGGTCTAGCGGCATTCCGCCCTAACCAAGCTACCCTTCTTCCTTGGTCTAGCGGCACTCCGCCCTAACAGAACTACCCTGCTCCCTTGGTCTAGCGGCACTCCGCCCTAACCGAGCTACCCTTCTTCCTCGGTCTAGCGGCACTCTGCCCTAACCGAGCTAGCCTTTTCCTCGGTCTAGCGGCATTCCGCCCTAACCAAGCTACCCTTCTTCCTTGGTTTAGCGGCACTCTGCCCTAACCGAGCTACCCTTTTCCTTGGCCTAGCGGCACTCCGCCCTAACCGAGCTACCCTTTTTCTTGGTCTAGCGGCACTCCGCCCTAACCAAACTACCGTTCTTCCTCGGTCTAGCGGCACTCTGCCCTAACCGAGCTACCATTTTCCTTGGTCTAGCGGCATTCCGCCCTAACCAAGCTACCCTTCTTCCTCGATCTAGCGGCACTATGCCCTAACCAAGCTACCATGCTCCCTTGATCTAGCGGCACTCCGCCCTCACCAAGCTACCCTTCTTCCTTGGTTTAGCGGCACTCTGCCCTAACCGAGCTACCCTTTTCCTTGGCCTAGCGGCACTCCGCCCTAACCGAGCTACCCTTTTTCTTGGTCTAGCGGCACTCCGCCCTAACCAAGCTACCCTGCTTCCTTGGTCTAGCGGCACTCCGCCCTAACCAAGCTACCCATTTCCTTGGTCTAGCGGCACTCCGCCCTAACCGAGCTACCCTTTTCCTTGGTCTAGCGGCACTCCGCCCTACCTTTTCCTTGGTCTAGCGGCACTCCGCCCTAACCGAGCTACCCTTCTTCCTCGGTCTAGCGGCACTCTGCCCTAACCAAGCTACCCTGCTCCCTTGATCTAGCGGCACTCCACCCTAACCAAGCTACCCTTCTTCCTTGGTTTAGCGGCACTCTGCCCTAACCGAGCTACCCTTTTCTTTGGCCTAGCGGCACTCCGCCCTAACCGAGCTACCCTTTTTCTTGGTCTAGCGGCACTCCGCCCTAACCAAGCTACCCTTCTTCCTTGGTCTAGCGGCACTCCGCCCTGGCCGAGCCATCCCTTATCATGATCTAATGACAGTCCGACTTGTTACCCTCCCAAAAAGAGGGGAAGAGAGAATAAAAGAATGAAAATAAATAAAAATGGGGTTAAAAAATAGAGATACCCTACCGGTCTTGTTCAGGTTTTCCGAACAAGGGCAAAAATGGCTAAAACCCAGCTGTGGTGAAAACCCGAAAGGGCACTGCAGGCAAAATCGGGTACCCCGCCACGTGAAAACCCGGAAGGGCGCGTGGGCAAAAGCAAGAGGGGGCTGGCTCCGGTGAAAACCCGAAAGGGCGCTTGGGCCAGTAATATGGTGATCCTAAAGAAACCTCACCTCCCATCATAAACTTCTCGTCGATCGGCTGGCACCTCGTCCAATCAACGATCAAACCCACCCAGTTCAGACCCTACGTCTGTCCTGATAAAACCCTCATACCTTGCCAAAGTCCCACCATGGTGAAACCTGCTTTGATCGATTGGCACACTGCCCGGTCAATGATGAAACCTATCCGGCTTAGACCTTACGTCTATCCCGATGAAACCTATGAAATCCCTGCATTGGTATAAACCCAATACCGTGATGAAATCTGCTGCTGATTAATGGGCACACTCGCCCGATCAGCAATGAAACCTGCCCGGTTTAGACCTTACGTTTATCCCGATGAAACCCATGAAACCCTTGCATTGGTATAAACCCAATATCGATGATGAAACCTGCCGTTGATCGATCGGTACACTGCCCGATCAATGATGAAACCTATCCAGGCCAGACCTTTCGTCTATCCTGATGAAACCTATGAAAATCCTTGCATTGGTATAAACCCAATACCGATGATGAAACCCATTGCTGATTGATTGGCGCACTGCCCGATCAGTGATGAAACCTACCCAGTTTAGACTTTTCGTCTACTCTGATGAAACCTATAAAAATCCTTGCATTGGTATAAACCCAATACCGACGATGAAACCCACCTTTGATCAATGGGCACCCTGCCCGATCAATAAAGAAACCCGTCCTATCAAATTTGCATATCCCTTTACGTCCCGCCGTGATGAAACCTACCATTGGTCAATCGGCACCCTGCCCGATCAATGATAAAACCAGCCCAGTGTAGACCTTACGTCTACCCTGATGAAACCTATAAAATCCTTGCGTCGGTATATACCCAATACCGATGATAAGAGCATGCACTAATGAAGCAGCACATCGCCTGATCCGTGCTGAAGTCCCGATTCAGGAAACATATGTGTATATATAAAAAAAATGGGGTTAAAAATAGAGATACCCCGCCAGACTTGTTCGGACATCCCGGATAAGGGCAAAAATGGCCAAAAACCCAGCTGTGGTGAAAACCCGAAAGGGCACCGCAGGCAAAATCGGGTACCCCGCCACGTGAAAACCCGAAAGGGCGCGTGGGCAAAAGCAAGAGGGGGCTGGCTCCGGTGAGAACCCGAAAGGGCACTTGGGTCAGTAATGTGGTAATTTAAAAGTTCCATGCCAACCGGCACGCTACCTTTACCTCCCCTTCACTGATGAAGCCTTCCGTCGGTCATCTGGCTCTATGCCCCACCGATGATAAAGCCTTCCCGGGGTGGACCTTACGTCTACCCTGATGAAACCTACATACCCACTTTCAAATGTCCCACCGACAATGAAACCCATCACCATCCTGATGAAGTCTGTCTAGCTCAGACCTCACGTCTGTCCTGATGAAGCCTACGCATTTCTTGGCAAGCCCCACATGCGATAAAACCTGTTGGAATAGACCTTATGTCTGTCCTGACGAGACCAACACCTTCACATACGTCCCACCGTCGATCGATTGGCATCCTGCCCGATCAATGATGAAACCTTGTCCAGTTTAGACCTTTCGTCTATTCTGATGAAACTTATAAATCCCTTTGCATCGATATAAACCCAATATTGATGATGAAACCAACCGTTGATCGATCGGCATCCTGCCCGATCAATGATGAAACCTTGTCCAGTTTAGACCTTTCGTCTATACTGATGAAACTTATAAAACCCTTTGCTTCGATATAAACCCCATATCAATGATGAAACCACCGTTGATCGACCGGCACCGCGCCCGATCAATGATAAAACCCTGTCCAGTTCAGACCCTACGTCTGTTCTGATGAAAACTATGCCCCCTTCAAATGTCCCACCTGCCATAACCTCTACCCAGTCTAGACTTTCCGTCTATTCTGATGAAACCCCTTCTTTCACATTCCTGCAAATTGTCTCCCTCATAGCACATATTGCCAAGAGGGACGTTTGCTGATACCAACACAATCCGGTTTAAGCACCTCTTCGGATGCCCGTCACGCGGTGGAGCGAGTTCCCCATCCTTTCTCTGAAGGGGTGGACGCTCTCCTGCTAGATACGAGCCATTCACATGAGGGGTTGCTAAAACCACTACCCCACTTCCCGAAGTGATGAAACCACATGGTAAACAAGATGGATACACATGAAGCCAAAAGATTTCTTTTCATTACGAAGTGAGTACATAAGGGGCCCCGAGGGGACGCTGTGTCACAAAAAAAAAGAGGGGAGAGAAAGAGATGGGAAGAGAAGAAAGAAAAGAAAAGAAAGTGAAGATAATTCATGGCCGCCGAAAGATATCTTCAAAGGCCAGAAGACCAACATAGGGGGCGGCTCCTAACTCATGAAGGCGCGCTTCCTCCTCCTGAAGCCTCATGGACAGGTCCTGGAAAGACATCACCCGACCCTCCAGTAAAGCCACCTCCTCGGTGGACTGTGGCCGAATAGAAGATAATTGCTGCAGCTCGGCCCGAAGTTCAGTGAGTTCCGCCTCCAAAACGGCTACCCGTTTCTGGATAGCCTCCTCCCGCTGAATAATGCTCTGTAGCTCGGCCTGGCGTTCATCAAGTGTCAGCGTTAGCTTTTCCACCTCGGATTTGCATTCCGACCTCTGCAACTTCAACGCCGTCAGCCTGTCAACCATGATCCGTGCTAGGAAGTCTCTCCGATGCACGAATTTCAACAAAAGCAAGACCCGCTGAGCCCATGTGTCCAAAGGGCAGCCCATGGCTTGCAGGCCAGCGGTGAGGCGATTGGAGATTTCCTTCAGCTGTAGATATGTCAAGCCAGGCTGAGACTCTACTAGCTGGCGTAACATGTCCAGATGCTGCCAGACGAAGCTGTCAGGAGAAGTAAAGCCAAAGGAAGCAGATGCGACGACTTCGAAAGTCACCTCTCCGTCAATATCTGCCCATAGTCCAATGCCCGCTTGGGAGGACGAAGAAGGCAAATCTGCCGAAAGAGCTAGCCGGTATCTCTCTGTACTCCCCTGCTGGGCTGAAGACTCCTCCTCTGCTGCTGCCTCGGGAGCTACACCTTGAACATCCGCGGGAGGAGAATCAATGAATAATGGGGTTATCTCTGCAATGGAGGCTGCACCTTCAGCTGCTCTTTCTGGTGATGGGGACAGAGGTGCCTTAGACTGTGTAGGCAGGAATTCGGACTCTGTAGCCACTATGGCAGGAATTGCTAACTCGGGCGCGATTGACATTACTGCGGCCGGTATGAAAGCGGAGCTCCTGGCCGGATCTGCTTCGGCTCTAAGATCTGAAGCCCTAGCAGGGATGACACTTTCTTCTGCAGCCCCCAAGTCTAATGATGCCAAGTCTGTCGAGGACTGTATCCGCACTGGTACAGGGCGAATGATCTCAGGAGCCCCCGTGCAAGTTAAAGGCAGAAAAGGAACAATAGCCAAATCTACAAGGGAAATGTCCATGAAGGATGTGGAGGTGGCCAAGGTAGCAGCAACAATACTCTGAGACCAAAGTAAAGCGACCTTCAGCACTAAATAAAAGAAACAAATGAAGCAGCATACATGAAGAACAACCCACCTTTGAAGCAGGGTCCGCACCCTCAAAATGGGGCGAAAGAGAAGAAAGCTCCGTGGCCGAAATGGCGAGTGGTGGAGTTATGTCAATCTCAGTATCGAGCCCGGCAAACTCCTCCTGAAATTCTTCCTCAGAGGATAACACTGATAGTTCGGCGGGTCGAAGAGACGGAACACCTTTCGCAAGTGCAGGAGGGGCTTCTGACTTGGCAATACCTTCTCCTTCGCTGTCGCTGAAATCTACTTCCTCCTCATGGGAGGCGACCTGGGAGCTGCCCGAAGATATCTCCACACTAGCTATATGCTGGGCCGGTACCTCTAAAGCATGGCGGGATGTAGATCGAGTGATTATGCGTCTGGCCGGAATAGTACTCTGCTTTGGCCGAGTCTTGTGACCCTCCTGTGGTCGAGGCAGCTCTTCTGTCATCATCATGGCCTCGGCTTGCTCCTCGACTGCCACTGCTACAAGAAAAGAAAACTTCTGAGAAGTATAGCAAAGAAAACAACGGGAGTATGAAACGAATGAAAAAAGCACATTTACCCTCCTCCTCGCCAACCGGGGTGGGAGAAGGCAGTCTTGTGTCCGTCTCCACAGGCGCTTCAACCTGCTCCTGGGCTGTATCAGATAAAAAGAAGCTCAGCCTCAAAGAACTCCCTAGGAGATCGGTCAAGACGACAAAGGAAGTTCCAGCTACAAGCTATCACCATCACCTTCGGCAGATGCCTGTGCGGCCTCCCTCTGAGATGCGAATGCGTCAAATGAAGGAATATCCGGAAGAGGGGTTCTAGCTTCCTTCGCAGTCGAAGCCGACTTCCGGGTCCGAGCAACCTTGGCCTTCTTGGCCTTGGCGACTGCAACCTTCACCACAGAAGGCTTCCTCTTCTTGCCCGGAGGCAGGGGAGTGGTCGTAGGTGCTGCTTCAGGAATGTCAAAGTGGGCAGGTTTCTCAGCTTGAGCAATTATCTTCCTGTAAAGCCCCTGCCATTTTATGTCTGGTCTATCTGTGCGAGACACGAGAAAGACAGTCATAGTCAACATATGCAAAACATGACAATAAGAAGAAAGAAACCATGATCAAACAAACAAGGAGCACACCTGCTGGGCCGTCGTAAAATGTGGAAAGCGGCCAATACATATAAGCTACCTCCTTTGATCGGGAGGCGGCCTCCTTCACGAGCCAGCATACATCGCCAATAGTCTGACACTTCTCCGTCAGGGCGGCCAAGTCCTTATGGCCATGGAAATCAAGGCAATGAAATAGACCGAGGTAATCTATGCACCAGGCGTCAACATAATGGAAAGAAACAAAAAGCTGCTTATTTAGAATGACAGCTACCGGGCTCTCCACTGTCAGCCCGTGGACATTTAACAGTACAAAAAAGCCAGGAGGTGTGCTGATAATATGACTGGGTGCGGTCCTCCTCCGCACAAAGGCCTGTAAGGATGAAACCTGTCTGCCGGACCCCTCCAAGAAGTAGCCTTCGAGAGTGGTTCCTCCGGGGGGAATGGATACTGCACCTCCAAATGAGTGTCCCCTATGTGGCCCAGCTGTCTCAAGTCTCTGGTGAAAGTGTCTACATCAACTTAGAAAAGACAGGAGTGGGTAGTTCCGCACCCGCCTCCTTCAAAGACCGGCGGGCAGCGATATAAGCTTCTGCCTCCCTCTGGTGCTGGGAATAAAGCCTCCTCAGATGGTCCTCGTCAATGTCAAACACAGGCCCTGATTGCCGCTTCAAAAAGGAGCGCTCGGCCACATCCCAGAAAGCGCCTCTGCCATCTTTATAAAAATTGGTGCGTATGTTCCACCACTTGATATAGTCTGATGAGACCCGAGGGAGACGATTGGAAACGGTCGGGACCCTGAAAGTTGTGTCTTCCCGACGATGAAAGAAATCCCACCATATCCGACCGTCGCCGGCAATACTAGACCCGTGCTTGGCCCGGCTCTCCAGAGGAAACTGAGCAGCCGATGAGGGATATGCTGGTAGTAACCAAAATTTCTGCCAAAGCGGAAGGGATAATAGGGCTCCAAAATGAGCAGGCCCCCCTTCCTGAAAACTAATACACTGGGCCGTATGGCCATGGCCCACCTCACCAATTCTGGTTCTAAAAGAGGCCGGGTGGCGGCGACCCCCGAAACAGGATGGACATAAGCCTCCACCTCCTCCATTTTGCACTCCCTCTGAGGGTCCACCAAGGGAGCTGAACCTACTGCCAAGCTCCAAAAGTGAATGCTGCCAGGTGCGTCTACAGGCACTCTTATTAGCCTACCCCTCATCTTGAACAGCTGTTCTGAGAAAGGACCAGGTTCAGCGCTAGCGAACTCAATCATACGAGGGAGCAGTGTGTCTGACTGCAAAGTTCTCGGGGCCAGCTCAGGGAAAATGCTGCAAACCCAGGCATTGAAGAAATGAAAGGGACCCACGGTCCTCGAAGAGCGGGGGGTCCGATGTCTATGCAAGTCCCCCAAGGATTTGTAAACTAAACACAGAGCCACTGGGCACAGAGACAATCGCATCCCCCAAGCCATCTGGCAGGCCGGATATATAGCCTCTGGTCTAATAATCGTCTCGTCCCCTTGAGGGAGAGCGAAAGTGCATAGCCAGAAAGTCAAATAGGCTGCACAATGGGTAATGGGATCAACCCCTGCTGGATTCGGGCCATCCGCGTCGGTCCGACGCAATGAAGCTGGCAGTGCTGACTTGTAACGGGGGGCCCTGACTTGTTTACCGGAAGTCAGCCCTACGGAAGGAAAGTCTGCGTACCTCAAGGGACCCCCGAAGAAATATTGTATCCACTGCCCCACACAGACTCTCAGTCGGCTGCTCTTTTCCCGGGCTTGATAGCCTTTGGAGGACCCCCTACTGTAGGCCAAACAGATGGACCAGTAAGCTTTCATTAGATACCGGTATGCATAACCGAAAGAATAGCTGCCCTCTCCATTAGAGGCGTCCTTGATGGAATCGTCCAGGCAGACCTCCTCATATGGCTCTCCGTCCATGGGTAGGCCAGAAAGCTGCGATAAACTCCAGAGGTCGAGGGATGTCTCACCTTCCGCCGTATAGAATGTATTGAACTGCGGGCAGAACACTTCAAGCATGCCGCAACACAATCCCCGAGAGACGGGATAGCGGAACCTGGAGGCAAAAACACTGTGGTATACCCCAGCTCTAACCAATAGAGGGGCATACTCCTTCAAAACATATTCTGTGAACTCCACTGCTCCAACCCTAAAAAGATGGGCATCTGTCAATTTGGCATCTCCAAACCAGCCGGCAGCCAGCTGATATTTAAACTGAACGGCCAGGCAGTTAAGAACAAATGGCTCGTCTCTATAACCCCACTTCGCAGGCGCCAAAAAGAGTCCGAATGAGGTCTTCTCTCGGTGGACACGGCCGGTGGTATGATCCCACCTTGCAGGGGTGAATTCTGGGGCCCGGGTCAGCATCTTCTTCTCGGGTTCTAAATCGGAGATGCCTAGCACAGCATTCCAGTCCCTCTGTTCACCTGGGAGATATATGGCTTGGGCTCGATAGACAGAGCCCTTCATGCTGTCTCTATCGGCAAGTATTGCCGCTTCCACGGAACGGGCAATGAGAGCATCCCGCATTCCGCGTATGGTGAAAGTCCGAACAAACGGCAGCAAATGACGATCCTTCGGCAAGTCCGGGCGGTAGTTAGCAGCTCTCCTGAATTCAGTACCTTCCAGGGAAGAATAAACTTCAGCGGTCGATACAGTGTCAGTTTCAGAATCGGAAGATTCGTCAACACAAGCAATCTGGTCATAGCCAAAGCTCAGGCTGTATACGTTCAACCAGTTGACTTTGGCCCGAGATATGTCCGGCTGAGCCGATGAACTTGTTCCAACGGCTCCGAAAGATGCAACAGCAGAACTGGAAGCCATGTCAGCACCTGCAGTCAGAAAAAGACAAGAAAAGAAGCATCAGAAAGATGAATGGGCATGAAATAATAAGACAAACAAATTCTTAAAAATTTCGGCAGCATCTCCTCTTGTCCGAGGTATGCCCAAAAAAAGAATAGGGAGTCACCCACCAAGAGGGAGTGATCCCGAGCATAAGATGGGACTCAATCCCATAGCGGACCTACCCCGAAAAATCGGCAAAAAGGGGGGGGGGGGGGAAATGACGCTCCCGGGGGGGGGGGGGAAGCTCGCAACTCACCGCCACTGCCGAGATGAAGAGAGAGAAGAAGAGGTAAGAAATGAGGGTAAAAAGCCCTCTCGTAGGGTTAAAAAGAAGAGGAGGAGGGGCTTCTCGGTGCGAAGAAATGCGCGCCGGGAACCCCCCCTTCACCAAAGAAAAAGGCGCGCCGAGAGCGGCATGCGCCGAGAACCCCCTAAGGCCATGGGCGCGTCGAGAAGCAACCGCCGAAAAGCCCTCCCCCCGGGAAGCCCGGTGAGCGTGAGCGCGCCGAGAAGCACCTGCCGAGACGGCCGCGCCGACAACGGTCGCGCCGAGAGCGCCACGCCGAGAAGTCCAAGGCAATGCCTAAAATCTCCAAACGGTGACAATGAAGTCAGAAAATGCAGAGACGAAAACATGAAAGTGAAAGATGGATATGCAGAAGGTTACTACAGCGACATGATTAAGCTGAAAGACAAATTGAGGAAGATACCCTCGAATGATGAAAGTCACCCGCAGGCCCCGTGCCGCTTATTCTGCGCTTATGCCGCCCGCAGGTGGGGGGCATTTGTTGACACCTGGAAAATGAACAAGGGTGGAAGCACAATTGAAAAGAGGGTCTGACCAACAGTGAAAGATCAATGATGAAGCTCGTCAACCATTCACCCGGCTAAAGCCTTTGTCGGCCAAAGCTGATGCCCGGTGCCGATGTCATTCAGACGGCAGCGCCGATGAAGCCGCAGTCACTCGACTGATGAGACCTCCCAGCCCTTTAAGAAGAGCTGTACTACTGCTTCGTCCAAGAATCCACGGATGATATGTCAGGGTAAGCCAGATGTCAGCTTACTGATGGATGTAATATGAGATAAAGATGAAGCCGGCACCGACAGATAAAGATTGTCAGGGCTCCTACAAAGTCAGAACAGAAGAGCAATCCTCTCCACAGATTACGCACCCGGCCGAAGTTTGTCAGACTGAAGCTGATGTCCGGTCTTGTCACCGTTCGGATGACAATGCCGATGAAACATACCCGATTTTGTCGTCATTCAGACGGCAATACTGATAAAACCCCAGTTTGTTCACTGATGGAACCTCGAGATGATCTCAACAAAGTTATGTCACTATTAAAGAGGCCTCCTTCGATTCTTATGAAAGTCAGTTCAAAAGTCTTAGAAACCAAGGCAAGTGTGAGGCCTAAAAGCACTAAATGGGCCGGCCGATTGGGCTTCTGACCATGGCGCCGGGAACCTCAACGAAGGGCCGCTGGACGCGCCGGGAGCTGTGGCTAAGAAGCTGGCCACGCCGAATACCCTCCACCGAGAGAACAGAGGGAGGAGGACTATAAAAGTAAACCCTCTTTGAAATCAGAAGGGGATCAGAAGCCAGGCCATCGATCAAAAAGAAAGAAAAGAGAAGAAGCCAGAGAGAGAGAGAGCCTCCTCCGCTGAAAAAGAAAGAGAGAAGAGACCGATCCCCAAGGAAGAAGCTCCAGGTGGGCATCCGGGGAGGGAGAGGAGTCAATGCTCCGCCCTCCCCCTTGTTTTCTTTTCTTCTATTTCATGTAATCGTTTCAAGTCTTATCTTGATTCATGCAATGTAGCCGAGACATCTCGGCATCTGTTTGTCCCCCCTTTCCCTCACTCTCTCCCTGTAATCGGTTTGAGTATTAGAATGGTGGATCGTCTGGGTTTTCTCACCATGTGTCTTCCCTGATGGACATCATCAAACGAATGGATATATATGTATGATGGGTTATGGTTTGAGCTTGATTTTTGCTTCTTCTTAAGCCCTATTGCCATTCCCCGTGTTATCTGTAAACCAGTAGCATGATGATCCGATTTGTCTGTTTCTTTTCTCTGCTTCGTAGCACCATTAGTGCTCACCTCAGAGCCCGGAACAGACTATTCCTTGGCTGCTGGGATGAAGCCGTGCTGTGTAATGATTGAAGCTTGAGAAACTCCGGGGTTCCAAGCGTATGTGATTCCTCCGTTGATGTCATCGAAGCCGCCTCTGGGGCCAGAGACAGCCATCTCTTGGTTCCCAGGGCGACGAATGACCATATCAAGCATGTCCCCAAGCTCTGCGTGACGATGGCGATGGACAGGGGCGTTCAGACTCCGGCTTCCCAGATGCCTCTCGAACCCTAATACTCCTCTGAATTCTAGACCTAATCCAACTCAGAGTGGATGCTGTTGAGTCTTGTTGAATCTTTACATGTTTTGATGATGACAACACTATAAGTCTTAGTGATCTTCAATAATTATGTCTATGTGAAAACTTAACAAAAATATTTTTTTGTGAAAAATGAACAAAGAGCATGTTTATTGAAGAATGAACCTTCATTTCATTTCAGGTATTTTTCAGGGACTGTATTCGTGTTGGTTGGCACTTCGTCATATTTGTATATAACACCTCGTGTTGAACTGTTTGTCTTCGTGTCGTTTTTTCTCTGAAGTGTTTGTTTTGATTCAGTGACATTTTCGTGTCATTTGATCCTTACTTCGTGTTGTTTTCATCGTCTTCGTATCATTCTCCGTGTAGTGTGTGGTTCTGTCAAAGTTCACTTCGTGTCTGTCTTATGTTGAAACCACACTTCGTGTTGGTTTCTGTTTTTGATGAACTTCGAGTCGTTTCCCAGTGAACCCCGTGTTGTTTTGTCCTCCTGCGTCATCCTTGTTTTCACTCCGTGTCTATTTTCTGTTCTCATCATACTTAGTGTTGTTTTTCATTTCATGTCAACTTCACTTCGTGTGGTTTTCAACCCGTGTCGATTATCGTTTTGACTTCGTGTTGTTTTCAACTCGTGTCGATTACTGTTTCGACTTCGTGTTGTTTTCAGTATGTGTCAATTTTGTCTTCGTGTCGTTTTTTCACCTCGTGTCGTGTTACCCCGTGTCAATTACTGTTTCGACTTCGTATTGTTATCAGTCCGTGTCTCTCTTTTGTTGAAATCACACCTCGTGCTGATCACTGTTCTTTCTTCGTGTTATTTCTTTGTATTCTGTCTTCGTGTTGATCTTTCGTTATTTAGACTTCGTGTCTTTATCACATTGACCACACTCCGTGTCGCTTCTCCTCTCATAACTTCGTGTCGTGTTTTTCTACACCTCGTGTCGTTGTCTCCTTGTGTCTTCACCTCGTGTTGTTTTCGTCTCTTCGTGTCGGGTTTGTTCTAGTGCATACAGGACATCGCAGCACTTCATGTTGCTTCCTGTTTCACTGTCGTGTCATTTGTTTTGTTGTATCTTCGTGTCGTTTTTATTCTTCCTAGTCCTCGTGTTCTTCTTGTATTGAAACCATACTTAGTGTTGGTTTCTGTTCTTGTCTTCGTGTCTTTGCGTTGTTTGTCTGTCTACCTCGTAAAATTCTCTTAGTAATGTTCATTGTGTCACCACCTTATCTCGTGTCGTTCTCTGTTTAGTACCTCTTGTCGTGTCCACTAACCTCATGCAGTTCTAGTTTTTTATGACACTCAATATTAATGGCTCTTATCTCGTTGCAGGTCCGAGGAAGAACATTCACCAATGTCTGGGTGCACATGATCCGATGCTGAAGGAACAAATACAAAGAGGGCACGTGGCAGGAAGGTTCTAGGATCGAGCGTGGGAGGCACACGCGTTCAGTGCTCTATTCATCTGCTGCGGCTATAAAGAAAAACCTTTCACCCACCGATGAAGGGCGATCAGAGCTAAGAAAGAAAAGGCAATGTTACAGAGAGCTCGATCCAGCAGAAGAAGAAAAAGAAAAGAGAGAGAGATAGTGCTCGTGTGAAAGAGGAAGAGAGTGTAAGAGAAAGAAAGAGAGATAGAGAGTGAGCGAGAGAGCTCGTGGAGAAGAAGAAAGAAGTTTACCTGAAGATCTGTCTTCACTGGACCGTGGATCAGATCCAGGCCAGTCAGCTCTGTTAGGAGCCAAATTGTGCATTTCGTGTTTCAGCTTCTGTTTGCTGAAGTTATTTTCGTTTATTATTTTTTCCTTTGTTTTCTGGTCTGTTGTGCTTTCCGATCCTCTGGTCTGAGGTCGTGTTCCCTCCGGTTTGGAGGAAGGGAGATTTGATCTCCAGTGGCAAGTAGCTGGGAGCTACTTGTGGGTTCCCTCCGGCTTGGAGGAAGGGAGACTTGTCTCCGGTTCTAGACTTGTGGATTCAAGTCCAGAGGTTCCCTCCGGTTTGGAGGAAGAGGGGAGGTTGTTCCCCTGGTCAAGCTGTGTGGCAGCAACTGTTTGCAGACTGAGTCTGCTTGGTTCTAGCGTTCGCTAGTGAAGCCTCACTCCGGTTGGGAGTGAGGGGTGGATGTAGGTCTGAAGGACCGAACCACCTAAAAAATCTTTTGAGCAGTGGCTTGATTGTTTGGTTTGCTTCCGCTAAATGCTTGAATAGGTGCGCTCAATGGGTTTGTATTTGAGTAGAATAGAATTGGCTCTATTCTGTTTCTTTATCTAGCATCCGGTTTTTAAATTTGGCCATTATTCGTAGAAGGATTCATTCACCCCCCCTCTGTATCCAGGCCAAGCACCCTAACAGTTGGTATCAGAGCGGGTGTCTGCTTACAAGGTCCAGCGACCTGCAGATCGATCTTGCAATCTTAGGTGCTTATTTCTTTTTAGTGCTTCAATATTCTTGTGCGTTAATCTGTGTGTTCTCATGGCCCATCCACCGATCTTCAGTGGTACGCATTTTGATGCATGGTTCGCTGTTTTGAAGAATTATGTTAAATCTGTGAATCCAGACCTGTGGAAAGTAATTTCACATGGTCCTCATGAACTACCTAAGAAAAAGTCCAAATGGACTGACAGTCACAAATCCATGCATGAAGAAAATCAGATAGCAATAAATTTAATGAAGGCAGCTACTGATAGAGCTTTTCATTCATGTTTCTTGAATCCAGTTCTGCTAAAGATATTTTGGATGCACTGAAGCGAACTCAGGAGATAGATGTGGACAGATGCATGATGGCCAACAGAAGAAATCAAAGTGCCAGCGATCAAGGCAGCAATCAAACTGAAGAAGATGATGATGATGAGGTAAATCTCTTCGAGAACTTCTCTCTAGAAGATTGGGGGAATGCATATGCTGAACTATTTGAATCTCATGAACTGTTAAGAAAACAGTATAAAAAGTTGAAGAAGAGTACTCGGGTAGATAGTTCTAGCTCTCCATGTAAAAATTGTTCAAGTACGAAGCAATCACATGATGCATGTCTGTCTGATAATCATATGCATAAAAACCAGAATGCAGAACTGAAGATGGAACTTAAACGTGTCTACTCTGAACTGAACAATCTAAAATCTGAGGATGACTCTCTCAGAAAGTTCTCTGAAGAACAATTAGAGAAACTTAAACGAGAGAATGAGTTGCTGATTGAAAATTTTAATGCCATAAAATCTGTGAACATAGAATTACAGAAAGATTTTGAAAAACAACAAAAGGATTTGAGGGAGTTTGAAGCTAGGAGAGAAACCATGGTTAACTCAGAAGATCAGCTTCTAATAAATGAGTTAATTCAAAATGGTAAGCTTAAAGAAGAAGTTGAAAAATTAAAACTGTTAAACAGTGCCATGTCTGCAAGACTTCTCACATTGGAAAAAGGGAAAGCTATCTGCACAAACGAGACTGAAGAGGTAGATGAGCTAAGAAGGGAAATTGAAGAATACAAAACAGCTAACAAGGTTTTGAATGAAGCTGTCAATTGTAGTGAACAAGAGATCACTAGTTATGAAATACACATTGCATCTCTTGAAAATGAAATTCAGGATTTGAAAGCTTCCTTGTCTAAATTTGTTGATGGGCAGAAAAACCTAGACAAGCTGCTAGGTGTAAAAGTCAATGTCAAAAAGGAAGGGTTGGGCTACTATAATCTCAATAAGAAGGCCTTGCAGAACAAAGTAATGACATCCTTTGTAAATACTTCAAATGTAGCCACTACATCAAAAGACAAACAGCCCATTGTTCAGAAAATTCTGGGAACAAAGATTAATTCTAACAAGGAAGGACTGGGTTACAGTCCAGTCATGAGGAAGGATGATGGAGTCAACCTGAAAACTGTCTTTGTCAAATCCTCTGAACAGGAAAAACCTTCTATCTCATCTCCACCTCAGTACAAGGCTAAGAAAACAGAAAAACAAAATAAAAATCATAAAACATCAAAAATTCAAAGGAACAATCTGCATGCTAAGAACTCATCAGATAAATGCCATGTTTTAAAGAAATCAAGTGGCTCGTGTCATTATTGTGGTAAGTATGGACATCTTATGAGTAATTGTTCTGTGATGGAAAAAGATGACAACAAGCATGCTAGAAAATCTGTGTCTGGTCAGAAAAGGAATGTCAAATGCTCTAATTGTGATAAAGTAGGACACACTACTGCTCATTGTTGGTTTGCAAGTAGTAAGGAAAAATCATGCTCATATTATACAAAACACTTTGTAAATCAGCATGTCTTTAAGAAGAACCAGCACATTATATGTTTTAATTGCAACAAAATTGGTCACAAGGCCTCTGAATGCTGGTCAGGTTCCTTTAGAAGAAATTCTCTCGTTTGCTCTCACTGTAGAAAGCATGGCCACACAGTCAAGGACTGTTGGCATATTCAGGGTAGAAATGTGAATCTCAAACATGCCAAATTCCCTGTAAAAGAATCAACAAAACCTTCATGTCATCACTGTGAGAAGTCAGGTCACAGGGCTGCAACCTGTTGGCTGGCAGGATATCAAAACCAAACCAGTTTTGGTAAACAGAAATTTTACCCTGATAACAGAAAATCTCATGTGTATGCACATAGAATTCATGCTAATAAAAATGTGCATAAATCAGATCAGAAAACCACTCTGGAAATGTGCTGAGAAAACTTGCTAAACATAATAATGTCATGTCAGGACCCAAGACCTCTTGGGTACCTGTTTGTGCAAAATGAACCTTGTTTTGCAGGTGTGCCTTGGGACTGGAATAAAAGGGGTAATGATCCAAGGCACTCAAGAATGAAAACCCCATTCTCACAATTTTCAGGTAATCTCTCTACATGTCCCATTTTGAAACTTACTGCATATCTGGTTTGATGCATTCTTGCATATCCTGCTATTAGTTTCATCTAGTGCATGCATATTAAATCTGGTCTTGCATATTCATTCATCATCTGCAAGTTGCATTATTTTCTAAAACATGCACTCTGAAATTTCTGAAATCTTTAACTGAAAGCGAATGCTGGTTGAAAACTGTATGTTGCATAATTCTTTCTTGGCATACACTGCATTCATTAAATAATTAACACTTCCAAGAGTCGTGTGTGAGATGTCCTTGAGTGGGCTGAAGAGGAGCTTGTCAGGCTATTTGGTTTCTGAAGATTTTTGTCAGCCGATGCAGTTAATGTGGTTTTAAGATCAGTCATCTCAAGAGGTTGCAGTCTGTTGTCCAAGAGTTGCTCTGGATGTGAGACAGAACTACTTCAAATACTATATTTGGATATGTCCTTAGTGCTTAATGTCTTGAGTGATCTCTCACTTGTTGGCTTGCTGATAGGAGTGCTGCTCATCTCATTTCATCTTTCTCTATTCAATCAGCCACCTCATTATCTCTCACCTCTCACTATTGGTTCAGATTCTCTCTCGAAGAGATTGTGGTTTCAGTCTTCTTGCTCTTATCAGATAAGATCTGTATACCTTAAACCACCCTATATCAAGTGTAACAATCTACACCTGTTAATAAAGAATTTCAATGTTTGGGGGTTATATTTGGTCCTTGATCCTTCTAAGTTATCTTCTCAAGTGTTGGTCAACATATTATAAAACTTCCTGTTAAATGAGAAAAACTTATTGAGGATCTCGACTTAACTGAAACTTATGTAAAGAGAGCTCTGAGATAAAAATTATGTTAAGTAAGATTTTTTTTAATCATGAGAAGTGCTTCCAGGGAATACGCCATTATTTGTGGCAGAGCAATGGCTTTTGTGGAGAAATAGACACTCTAGATCAATGAAGTCCAGAGTATCTGTCATGATACAATTAGCTATCTCTGTGTAGAAATGTTAAAAAAAAAAAAAGGGGGGGGAAAGGGAAAAAGTCCTCAAAGAAAAATATCTTTGGCATAAAGGTAGTTCGTCCTGAGTAACCAGGGTTTCTGGTGTCTGATAAACATGTCTCCTTGTGTAAAAAGGGACTATACTACCTTGTGTTCAACAAATTGGTTGACTCTGTATGCCTTCTCGTCCATTAAATGAAGAAATGTTTTCTGCTTGACATTAATGTGTTATTTCGTTGCTTGACAAACATAAGGTGCAATTTAATCGTGTCTCTCTCTAGGTTAAGCAACTTTAACAGCTAATTTTGTGATTATGCTGATTTAATATCTTGAGTTAACTGACCTTGGTTTTTGGAAGAATATAACCCGTCCACATATTGAAGGGCTAACTTAATATGGTGTAGCTGCGTTACATCAGAACTAAGGGTATTTTGGGTATTTACAGAAATAAGTGTGATAAGAGTAAAAAGCTACTCGACAATACCTCTTGTTTTGTTCACACGTCTTCAACCTCAAACCCTTATTTCCCCTTGTCGATTCCTATTCATCCTCGTGCCGCTCCACCTTGAGCGTCTTCTTCAAACCTATCTCCATCTCTTCCCGCTCACCTTCTTCCCCCCACAGAGGTCCATTCCTCTCTTCAGTCTAGCATCGCGTCTAACAGCAGCCTGCAAGAGAGAGTTGATACTCTGAAAGTTCCGGCAGATGGATCAGCAGAGGTCAGCAGCTCCGGGTGACAGGAAGAGGAAGGGAAAAGAAATTGTTGAAGAGCCTTCATCTAAACAACAGAGATGTGTTGAGCCAGAACCTGCTGCGGAAGTCTCTTCAGAACAAGGTACCAGGTTTTCTCAGTCTACCGTGTTCTTAGAAAGTGGGAAAATCATTCCTCCTAGAATAATAGATTTCGGAGATGAAACCTTGGTCTCGAAGTTTCCAGAATTGTTGAAAATCTTTGAGTTTCAGGAGTGGAGAAATTTCTTAGAAAATCACCGTGTCTATTACCCTAGGCCGGTAATGGAATTTTACAATAACTTGTCCTTGAGCCGAGACAAGTCTACCTTGTTATCATCTGTTAAAGGGGTCGAGATAACTGTTACATGTGACTCCCTTCACAAAGCTCTCGGTATTCCAGATAAAGGGGAGGTAGAGGGAAGCTTTCGATACAGTCTCCATGAAGCTTTCTCTGTCATTACTGGTAAACCCAGTAACATTCATGATAAGGGGCAGTTGAAGCTAAAAGCTTATCAGACATCGTTATTTCCTCCTCTTCACAAGCTCCTTCAGAACGTCATTGCTTCCATTATCACCCCACAGACTGGGGCTAGAGGAAGAATTACAGACACGCAGAGATTTCTATTGTTTTGTCTGATTCAAAATGTGAAGATATGTCTGCCAGAGATCATTTTTAATGTCATCAAGGGATGCATTGGATCCAAGAGACATCTTCCCTATGCCGCCCATATGACAGACATCTTCAAGCATTCTGAAATTTGCTTGGATGGAGAGGCCGCATCAGAAGTTAAGGCCCGAAACATTTTTAATATGAATTTTGTTTCAGTGTTTTTGGGCTTAGAGGACTCTTCTATGGTGGGGCAAGTTAAGGTCCAAAAGGCCAGGGAATCACAAACTCAGGGGGAGCATTTGGAAGAAATTCAAGTCTTAGCCCCAACTGGTGAGCAATTAGTTACTGAGATTGATCATCAGGAAACACCAGCTGGACAACCAGAGTCCACCTTGCCAGCTGCACCCACCGAAGTATCCTTCTCCTTTCAGAGGCTAGTTGAGGCTGCATCTGAGGACATCAGATTGTCTGACGAAAGCATTCAGACAGATCTAGATGCAACTATTGCTGGGCTATTTGATTCTTTTGGGAAGACATCTAAGAGGTAATAGTGCCTGAAGAACAGCCAGCTAAAGAGCAAGACAGTACTGATCAAGATCTTGCTGCTTTTGTTAATGAAATTTTAAGAGAAACTGTTGAGCGAAGCTTGGAAGAGGCTACCAACTTGGTCGTATCTGAAAGTCTTGAGCAGGCCTTAGTTGGCAGCCCTGCAGATCAGGAACTCATGGAAGATAGAGAAAAGGTTCCTGTCATAGAACTAGATACAGAATCTTCAAGTGAAGAAGAGGAACCTGAAGATATATTCCCTCAGAAAGAAACTCAAGCTGCAGATGAAGTTCAGGTCCCAGCCGAGAGCAGTCAAATGCCAGTACAAGAGGAAGCAGCTGAGAGGACTGAACCTCGCAGTGAATTTTTTGGTACACCTCTAGGTCCACCTAGACTTCTATCTGCAGAGGCACCCAACATTGAATCTACTCGGGCGCCCAACATTGAAGAGCTTCTCATAAACCTGACTCAGCAGATGCAAAAACAAGACAAGAAATTAGATGATCTGCTTACATTTGTCACTCTCAACATTAATCAGGTACATACCAGATTACTGAAGCTTGAGATATCTCTCCTCACTGAATGGAGACGATTCCTTCTAAACAAAAGGGCTTCAGATGATGCAAACAAATCCTTGATGGAAGGATTACAGGAGATTTGTTCAAAAATTGCAAAAGCTCTGAGAGAGTCACATGATGTTAGTATTTCCTCCTTCAAAATGTCTTCTACCATAATAGATCATTGCTATGAGATCAGAACAGCTTTAGAATTGTTGAAGAAGTCCTCAAGTGCCCTAGGTCCAGGCATTCAGCAAATCTATGATAAGTTGGTCACCTTCTTATCAGAAATGACAACTCTGACTGACAGATATGAAACGGTCAATGTTCGCCAAGAAGACATTATTTCTGAAGTGGCAAATGTCAGAAGCACTGTGGCGTATTGGCTTGCTGAACTATCAAATGATTTAAAGGAATTTCAGTCTATCTTGGGTTCAACACCTGGTCACGCCTCTTCCAGCAGAACTCCACCTCAAGAACATTCTTCTGCTTCTCCAAGGGGGAGACCACCACAAGGCAGGACGCGTGGCCCCTCTAGTAGACAAGCCAGATACTTTTCTTGAAAAGTTGATGCTCTGTATTTTTGTTGCCCTTTTGAGGCCTTCTCCCTCAGACTCTTGGACAAATTAACTTAACTCATATCATTTGCGTTGTTGCATTCTTCTTGTTTTCATTTTTTTGATGATGTCAAAGGGGGAGAAATCAGGAAAGGAAAAATGTTTAATGTTTGTGATATTCATTGCGAATGGCTATCTAGTTTTTTTTTTCCTTCTCTGCACAGACTCAAGACTCATAGTGTTGCCATCCATCAAAAAGGGGGAGATTGTTGAGTCTTGTTGAATCTTTACATGTTTTGATGATGACAACACTATAAATCTTAGTGATCTTCAATAATTATGTCTATGTGAAAACTTAACAAAAATATTTTTTGTGAAAAATGAACAAAGAACATGTTTATTGAAGAATGAACCTTCATTTCATTTCAGGTATTTTTCAGGGACTGTATTCGTGTTGGTTGGCACTTTGTCATATTTGTATATAACACCTCGTGTTGAACTGTTTGTCTTCGTGTCGTTTTTTCTCTGAAGTGTTTGTTTTGATTCAGTGACATTTTCGTGTCATTTGATCCTTACTTCGTGTTGTTTTCATCGTCTTCGTATCATTCTCCGTGTAGTGTGTGGTTCTGTCAAAGTTCACTTCGTGTCTGTCTTATGTTGAAACCACACTTCGTGTTGGTTTCTGTTTTTGATGAACTTCGAGTCGTTTCCCAGTGAACCCCGTGTTGTTTTGTCCTCCTGCGTCATCCTTGTTTTCACTCCGTGTCTATTTTCTGTTCTCATCATACTTAGTGTTGTTTTTCATTTCATGTCAACTTCACTTCGTGTGGTTTTCAACCCGTGTCGATTATCGTTTTGACTTCGTGTTGTTTTCAACTCGTGTCGATTACTGTTTCGACTTCGTGTTGTTTTCAGTATGTGTCAATTTTGTCTTCGTGTCATTTTTTCACCTCGTGTCGTGTTACCCCGTGTCAATTACTGTTTCGACTTCGTATTGTTATCAGTCCGTGTCTCTCTTTTGTTGAAATCACACCTCGTGCTGATCACTGTTCTTTCTTCGTGTTATTTCTTTGTATTCTGTCTTCGTGTTGATCTTTCGTTATTTAGACTTTGTGTCTTTATCACATTGACCACACTCCGTGTCGCTTCTCCTCTCATAACTTCGTGTCGTGTTTTTCTACACCTCGTGTCGTTGTCTCCTTGTGTCTTCACCTCGTGTTGTTTTCGTCTCTTCGTGTCGGGTTTGTTCTAGTGCGTACAGGACATCGCAGCACTTCATGTTGCTTCCTATTTCACTGTCGTGTCATTTGTTTTGTTGTATCTTCGTGTCGTTTTTATTCTTCCTAGTCCTCGTGTTCTTCTTGTATTGAAACCATACTTAGTGTTGGTTTCTGTTCTTGTCTTCGTGTCTTTGCGTTGTTTGTCTGTCTACCTCGTAAAATTCTCTTAGTAATGTTCATTGTGTCACCACCTTATCTCGTGTCGTTCTCTGTTTAGTACCTCTTGTCGTGTCCACTAACCTCATGCAGTTCTAGTTTTTTATGACACTCAATATTAATGGCTCTTATCTCGTTGCAGGTCCGAGGAAGAACATTCACCAATGTCTGGGTGCACATGATCCGATGCTGAAGGAACAAATACAAAGAGGGCACGTGGCAGGAAGGTTCTAGGATCGAGCGTGGGAGGCACACGCGTTCAGTGCCCTATTCATCTGCTGCGGCTATAAAGAAAAACCTTTCGCCCACCGATGAAGGGCGATCAGAGCTAAGAAAGAAAAGGCAATGTTACAGAGAGCTCGATCCAGCAGAAGAAGAAAAAGAAAAGAGAGAGAGATAGTGCTCGTGTGAAAGAGGAAGAGAGTGTAAGAGAAAGAAAGAGAGATAGAGAGTGAGTGAGAGAGCTCGTGGAGAAGAAGAAAGAAGTTTACCTGAAGATCTGTCTTCACTGGACCGTGGATCAGATCCAGGCCAGTCAGCTCTGTTAGGAGCCAAATTGTGCATTTCGTGTTTCAGCTTCTGTTTGCTGAAGTTATTTTCGTTTATTATTTTTTCCTTTGTTTTCTGGTCTGTTGTGCTTTCCGATCCTCTGGTCTGAGGTCGTGTTCCCTCCGGTTTGGAGGAAGGGAGATTTGATCTCCAGTGCAAGTAGCTGGGAGCTACTTGTGGGTTCCCTCCGGCTTGGAGGAAGGGAGACTTGTCTCCGGTTCTGGACTTGTGGATTCAAGTCCAGAGTTTCCCTCCGGTTTGGAGGAAGAGGGGAGGTTGTTCCCCTGGTCAAGCTGTGTGGCAGCAACTGTTTGCAGACTGAGTCTGCTTGGTTCTAGCGTTCGCTAGTGAAGCCTCACTCCGGTTGGGAGTGAGGGGTGGATGTAGGTCTGAAGGACCGAACCACCTAAAAAATCTTTTGAGCAGTGGCTTGATTGTTTGGTTTGCTTCCGCTAAATGCTTGAATAGGTGCGCTCAATGGGTTTGTATTTGAGTAGAATAGAATTGGCTCTATTCTGTTTCTTTATCTAGCATCCGGTTTTTAAATTTGGCCATTATTCGTAGAAGGATTCATTCACCCCCCCTCTGTATCCAGGCCAAGCACCCTAACAGATGCCTTGAGCAGTTTAGAGCCCATAGAATCCGTCAGTTTCTGCCCAAACCAATATGAAACCCAAAACAGAGTACCGTAAGCTCTGTTTCTTGTCCCGGCGCTCTCACAGCTCTCGGCCCCGCAAACAGTGAACCTGATGAACAGCCCTCGGCGCAAGCCTTCTTGCGCCGAGATCCCATCTCCCGGGCGCGCCGGGAGCCACCCGTTCCATTTCTCACCATCGCGCCGGGGCCGACTTGTCTTCACGTCGGGAAGACCCCGTGCCGAGAGTCCCTTGGCCACCTTATTAGCGTACCGGGAAGCCCGTGCCGGGAACTCTTTTGCATCCTTGCCATTGGCGCCGAGAAGCCCTCCTCTTGGCCAACCTGTAAACCTCAAGCCGTAAAACCCTTGCTACCATTGACAAACCCTACAAATATCCTTGTGAGCTGCTCAACATAATCCCACCTTCTGTCAAGGGATGCCTTGGGTCGTCACACGCACCTCGGGGACGACAACTAGTGGGAGCAACTCCCCTTTTTTTTTACACGGTTTCTCGAACCCGATCGGCTTTTATAAACCCTCAGACCAAGGAAGCTCTGCCACTGCATAAGCTTCTACGGTCTCAAAAGGGATATCAAGATATTGCTCCAAGCATACACAGGCGCCAGGGGTTCCATACCCCTCTATTTTTGGCTTTCACCCCGACATTCAGTGGGTGATCGTCTATCATTCCCTGGCAAATGTTAAATCCAGGGGAGATGCTGTCAAAATTCTCCCAGGATGCCAGAGATGACATGAAACCCATCCCCGGGACCTTATTTATCAGTGGTGACAGAGGCTCCTTATACCCTATTGTTCCCCTCCCGATCTTTTTATGTTCCCGGCCTTCCTTGGGAATCTATACCAAAATAGGTCGAAGTCCAGTGAATTGAGCCATTTAATGCCCTAGGGCCCATTTGCCTCAACCCTAACCAATATGAAACCCAAAACAGAGTACCGTAAGCTCTGTTTCTTGTCCCGGCGCCCTCACACCTCTCGGCCCAGCCTACAGTGAACCGGGTGAACAGCTCCTGGCGCCACTTCTTCAGGCGCCGAGAACCACCAGGAGTATCTCCTGCCCTGCGCGCCGGGAGCCCCTACGCCTTGGCCTTCTTCCCTGCGTGCCGGGAGCCCTCTCTGCATCCTCCGCGCCGGGAAACCCCCCTTTGCAGCCTCGTCGCGCCGGGAGGCCCGCGTCAAGAACCCCTCCACGGTCTGCTCAACCCCCCGCGCCGAGACCCCCCTTTTTGCAGGAGCCTCATCGTGCCGGGAAGCCTGCGCCGTAAACTCCCTGGCTTCCCCCTTTTATCTTTGCGCGCCGGGAGCCCTGGCCTTCTTGGCTCTCTTGCCCTTTGCGCCGGGAACCCTGTCCTTTCATCTCTAGTCGTACCGAGAGCCCAATCTACCACCCCATGAATTCCAATACCCAGAACGAACCCACAAAGGAATATCCGTGGATCACCCGATATGTCCCGGGGATAAAATTGAAGGGGAGTCATAATCCCTATGTTCCACCTAACTGCAACGGATTTACGAATAACCCTTTTGCTCGGGGGGATTCTGCCACTGCATGAATTCCGCTAGCTTTTCAAAGGGAAAATCATACATTGCCCTATAGCCCATATATATACGGGTTGGGAGGTTCGGCCTCTCTATCTCTCGGCTTTCATCCCGGTACTCCGTGGGTGATAGCCTATTTCCCCCTTGGGCATAATCCAGATAAAGGGGAAATGCTGCTGAACTATCGGTCGATGCTTTAAACCCCCATCATGGTCACGGCTCAGTCTGCCTGTGATCGAAATCCTCCTTCTTCCCTTTCACTCGGTCTTCGAACCGCCGATTTAACGATATCGTCTGTTTCTGCGGTTGATGTTATTATCTTACCCGCCTCCCTGGCCCTAGTAGGAAGTTTAAAGTTATGCACATGAATATCTGTTCGCCTTACGAGGCCTCCTACTTTTAGCGTTTAATCAAGGGTTGTCCTTCCCTGCAAGGGCGTAATTAACGTCGTAGCGTTCATGGTATGACGGACTCCAGGTCCCGACTCGGACTTCACAATCGACTGACCATGTCAGATCGAGCGCACAATAAAATTGTCACTTCGGTGACTGGCACGCCAATGATCCAATAAATCAATAAATAAATAAATAAACTAATAAATAATAAACAAAAAAATAAATAAAATATAAAATTACGCGTCCACATAGCCTCCCACCTAAGATAGTCACTAGAATGTGATCCGTCAAAGGTAATATCCCTATCTAGGATGAAGTCCATGGGTGGTGAGTAGGCTAAGTAGGTGGCCATGATGATCGGGGGAATCAATGCAAGGGTCGGATTGATGATGACTCCAATGCAAGCATGCCCTAGGACTTGACTTGATAGAGACAAGTCAATGACTTGCTCTGATACCAATTGATGTGACACAACCTCGGACTTAAGCAAGCATTCACACATAGCATTCAAATGGGCCTTAATGGGCCACCGCTCTCCCGTCGCACTCTATACCCGGAGTGACTTGGCGATGCCAAGTGTGAAGTATGGGGATGGGCCCTTGCTGGTAGAGGGCCAGCAAGGCCAAGGTTTGACTCCCAAAGGTTGGATGCCCAATTCAATTGGGGCCGACAAAGTGCGCAAAGGCACCGGTTTCACACTACCCCACGGCGGTCACTCTAAGTCATGGACTTGAGGACCGGGCGCTCCCTCACAAATTCAGCGGCGCATGAAGTAAATATTGAAAGAGCAACACTATTGAGTAAGGATGAGACACTTACTCGACCGGTTTGAAGAAACCGGTCCCGGTCGGAGACGAGGGCGAGCGGGGAGGCGGTGGTTCCCCACACGCCGCGGCGGTGTCGCTTGACCTGCCCAAAGAAGTACAAAACTACACCTCACGCAGGAGGGGGATCTTGGAGTGGGGGTTAAAGTGTTACAACTAAAACTACCACCACGCAGGGTGGGGCCTTCAGCCGGCCAAGCGGGGAGGGGAGAAAAGCTCTCAATCACTAAGTGGCGTCCGGCGCGATATGAGCCTTGTTCTGGCCTGCAGGACAGGGTGATGATGTTGTGGTCGCCACGGACTCGTCCGGACTCCAAATTGAGCGAGACCACCTCCTAAAGCTTCCTGACTTGAAGAGGTTGACTCCAGAATTTTTGGGGATGCTCAGTGGGTCAGAGGTAGCAGCACCAGCAGCTGGGAGGAGACCTCTCTATCTGGCCGCAGGCTCTGCCTGGACTGGAACAGCAGGTTGCAGAGATCACCGTTCGCACTCCCGAGCTCCGAACAGCACGAAGCTGGCGGTGACGTCTTCGTGGTCGAAGTAGCTTTCAGCAGGAGGTGACGGGGATGCAATCAGAGGTCGAGAGCGGTCGGTGTACCCTGAAGAGTGGGCACTAGTCGGAGCAGACTGCAGAAGACAGGACTGGAGAGCTCGGGGGAGAAAATTTGTAACTCCTTCCACCGGCGGCTGAACGAGGTTCTGTTTCTTTATCTTGGAAGAGGACTGGCAGGGGGAGAACTTTGATGAAGGGGGTTCAGCCTGAATCCGCTGGGGTACGTCGTGGCACAATGATCTTTCTGGTTCTGGTCCAGGATGAAGA